>JAMKQA010070268.1:0-13448 GCA_024699735.1 Posidonia australis | reverse complement strand
TTTGTATAAAGTTCATTGAATGCAACAAGTAATTCATTTATAGAAAAATCTTCAATATTATCTAAAGATGAAATGTCACTAGACATAGCCATAAAACATGAGTGAGCTACTTCACTATAAGAATCTTCATCAGTAGAAGAGTCACTATCATCCCAAGTGGCTTTGAAGGTTTTTTTCTTCTTAATTTTACTTTTATTATTTTTATTCTTCTTTTGAGTTTCATTTTTCTTTAAAAAAGATTTAAACTTATGAGTTATAAGAGCAAAATCTTCCTCATTTGAATCATCCGATTCGATAGAAGCATCAAATACAACATGCCTTTTTTTTGACATTTTTTTCTATTTCTTTCTCAATTATTTGTTCTTCATATGATGTGAAATTTCCTATGAGTTCTTCTAAGAGATATGTTGATAAATCTTTAGCTTCTTTAATAGCGGAGGTTTTCTTTTCCCAATCTGGGGTAAGGGATCTAAGGATTTTTCTTACTAGATCACTTTGAGAATAATATTTTCCAAGGGATTGCAAATTATTCGTAATTTTAGAAAATCTAGTAAACATATAACCAATGGATACATTTGGTTGCATTTTAAACATTTCAAATTTATGTACAAGCATATTTATTTTTGTTTCTTTTACTTGATTTGTTCATTCATGAGTAACTTCTAAAACATGCCAAGCTTCATGAGAAATGCTACAATTAGAAATGCAATTGAATTGATCTTGACTAATAGAACAAAACAAGGTATTTAACTCCTTAGCATCCAACATAGCTAATTTTTTTTTCTTTGTCATTCCAATCTTTATAATTCTTTTTACTAGGTGTATATCCATTTATAACAATGTCCCATAAATCAAGATCAATGGATTTAAGATAGATGTTCATCCTACACTTCCAATAACTATAATTATTTCCATCAAAAAATGGTGATCAACTAATACTTTAACCCTTTACAATATTTTTGTTAAAAGAACTAGAAGCCATATCTAGAAGATGTTTAAATCTTTATCCTAGATTAACAAGGCTCTGATACCAATCGTGAGGATCTTTAGGCTTCACTAGAGAGGAGTGAATAGTGATTTTATAAATGTGTTTGCAATATTAAAGTTTATTTAACAAATTTTATGTTTTTAAGTGAATGACATGTAAGTTGAGGAATTTGGATACTAAACTAAAGCATACAAAGAAAGGAATAAGAGACAATGATATGCACAAGTAAATTTATAGTGGTTCAGCCTCCCGTGCTTAGTCCACTCCTTGAGAACCCCTCGAGAATTTCACTAACCTGATCTTGTTCTAGGACAAGATCGTGCCGTACACTCTTGACGAATCCTCGCCAAGCTCCGTAAAAACCGCAACTTCCTTCTCTCAATCCGGAGAAGAACCTTTACACTTGGATTTTACAACTCTTTTTCTATAATCTCCCAAACTCAATTTGGCTAAGTGGATGAATAAAAATGGAGCTCTCTTGCCTTCGGAGTTTTTCTAATAGATTAGGAGTGAATGTTTGGAAATAGTGATGTGTGAAGCTCTATTCTTGGTGTAGGAAGTAATCTCTACTATGGGTGAAGAACGGGGGCCTATTTATAGAAAAACATGAGTATAAGAATGTGCCTAACGTCTCTCTAACATTCATTAATGGCTATTGGTTCGGTATGTCGCAATCAAAACGGTCGACTAAAAAATGCAACGGTCGAGCACTTCGGTATACCGAAAATAATTCAGTATGTCGAAAACCTCTGATTCGGTATACCGATGAATTTCGTTATGCCGTTCTGGGTTTCTGTACTGGTTTTTCTAATCTACACATATTTCGGTATATCGAGGAAATTCGACATACCTAAATTGTCCTTAGTCCTATAATGAGTGTTTTTCAATGAATTGTTGGTTTTGGGGCTAAGGCAATTTTCCTATGGCTCTATATGGATATTTGGGAGATTAATACAAGTTTCTAGGTTCATGAATAAATAGAAAATTACATCAAAATAATTACAAATATTATTTAATTTTCTTCTCCTGTTCCTTCATCTTGAATTCTTCTTGGTGACACGTATGTCTTTGTATTCTTCGAATGTCTTCCTTTTTATGCTTGAATCTTTTGAGTTCTTCAATGATCTTCTTTGCATATATAAAATCATAAAGCACATTAGTCTTTTGTTATCATCAAAATTAAGATATAACTAATAAAGCCAACAGAATCTACGCAAGACTGTTGATTTTCGTGGCTTTCGGCATCCCAAGGCATTACAACCTCATCTCCTTTAAAAGCCACCTATGAGCAACACTTTAGCTCTCTTGGCAACTCACCACTTCCTAGCAACCAACACATCCACTTTTTCAGCATCCTTTTTGTTTCCCTGAGCATCCCTAGCTGTGTCCAAATCACCAAGGAGAAGACACCTCGAGCCATCAAAGGAGAACACACCATAGGTAAGTTCGTTTGCACATGAGCTTACATAATGTTCTGAATAAAGATTACACTGCAACTAAATTGATAATAGGTATGTATGTTGATGTTTCTTTGCACTTTTTATTTAAATTGGGTGATTATGATACTCTTTTATAAGTTCATTGTTTATCTACCGTGATGATTTCTTACATTATATGATCTTTTTTAGCAATGTATCATAGTCCTATGAAATCACTAGCCATAGGACATAAGCTGTGATGCACCCCCTTTGCATGTTTTATCATTTCCCCTTGCTCATAGGTCAGCCAGATCACTACATGAATCATAAAATCCTCCATATGTAGTTGCAGTCATTATGAACCCATGAATATGCATAGATAAGGAGAGAATGTTGTGAATGTTTTGGGCTCAATTACTTAATATAATTATGTTCCTTGACATTTAAAATAATGATTTGAATAATCAGTCATGTAATTACTTGCATGCATTTGGCCCAGGCTCTGAAATCAGACTGCAGTCTATAACAGAGTATCTGGAGTGCACCAACCTGGCGCACCAGGTTGGAGCACATAACTGACGCACCATCCTGGCGCACTAGCCTGGTCACAAGGTGCAAGTAACCTATTTTGCATCATGATTTGCATGCCTTTCTGATTGTTTTGGACTATGATCTTTCTGATGTTTGATCTCTAATATGTCATGTTCAATCTTGCATAATTTCATCATATAATAACACTGTTTGCATTAGTTTTGCATCTAATGCATTTGGCTTGCCACTAGGGTCTGGTGAATTGGTTGCCTTCTTGGACTCTTGTTTAGAAAGTTCTTATCCATTAGTCCATGATCCAGAACCAAGTAGCATGGCTGAAATTCATTAGCTTTTATCAAGATAGGAGTTTTTGTGGTCTTGTGTGAGGCTTATTGCCCTTGAGCACAAGATCCATGTCATGGTGTCTTGGTTTCACTCTTTCCATTATGACTTAAGGAAACGGGATGAATCCATATGTGATAAGGTTTTCTAGAGGTCTAGAGTACATACTTAGGTGGTCTTGAGCATATTAGCAAGGTTTTATATTGTGTTGCATATCGATCTAGTTCATTGTTCGCTCTGTGATTTCTATGTCTCACTTTAGTAGCACACATTACTGGCACACCTTACTAGAGCACATAGGTGACGCACCAGACTGAAGCACCAGTCAGGCGCACCTGTCAGCTTTCAGTGCACCAATAGTGACATTTGGCATGATATTTAGCATAGTTCTTGACTTGCTTTGCTTCTGATTTCATTTGGATTTTCTCTTGGATATATTAGGGAGACTCCATTTTGTTTTCATCCTCTTTTATGCATGGTAGTTTAAGTTTTGCATATAGCAAAGCGAGTACGTTGGTCACTCAATGTTATTGGATCTATAGTTATATCTGTGCTATATCTTTGCACCGGTATTCGATCTATGATTTGAGCGATCTTTCAGAGCATTAGGATACACCTACAATCCTTTTACCCATATTTAGCACTAGGCACGCACTCGCATATAGAGTTGCATTGCATATCGCCCTTAAGTGTACAGAAAATAGGCTGAAAAGCCAACATTTTATCTAAGTAAACGAGAAACCCATGAAAGACTGACTTCTCGGGCGCACAAGGGTGCCTAATACCTTCCTCGTGCATAATAGGGATCCTTACCTATTTTCTGGTTCATGATTGACCTTTTCCATTGGTTTTATTGCATTGTTTTAATGTTTTAAAACGGATTTCCTCGTCTTCCGTTTTTAAAATAGACTAGGTGGCGACTCCCGCATTTTACCATTGTTTTTATTATTTTTGTCGTGACATCGCTGGTCCTCGCGCATTTAGCCTTTCCTGCCGCGCACGAGGCTGTCGTCGGCATGGTTACAAGAACTGGCGACTCCGCTAGGGATAACCAGATCCCGGCTTTCGTTTTGAGTTTTTTAGTTTACTTTGGATTTTCTCCTTGTTTGCTTGTTTCCCATGCTTTGCTTTGGTTGTCTCTTTGTAATATAAGTTGTGTCTTCCTTACATGCATGTCTTGTGTATGATAGGTATTTCTTTTTACACATCTGCTATGCCATCACTTTTGCACATGACATGCGCATGCCATTTGTATGTTGATTGGTGTTTGCTTTGCATGTTTTCTTTCCCTTTTGCATATGCCATGATTAGGAGATTAGAGACATGCTTTTCTCCCTTTTTTGGTTAATAAAAAACATAAAAATAAATAAATAGGACAAACTATTGACAAATTGCAAACTTTCCCCCATGGTTTAACAAATTTGCAAGTAAAAGACTTAAAAGCATATTTTGCATTCATCATATAGGACATGCATCTTCTCATCTCTTGAGTCCACCTATGTAGTTTGTGAAGGACATGTCCCGATTTTCTCATTCTATAGCTTTGACGTGGGATGAGATGTCGGTATGTCCCCCTTGTCTGGGGTCGTGTTTGTGTTAGTAAAGGGTACAACCTACTGCTTTGGCAGAGGACGAGGCCCCAAACCTACCACCCGTTCACTGCCTAAGCTTTGGCTAGAATTTAGAATGGGAAACTTTACTTTCTAACATTGAGTCGGAGATCCATTTACCCTTGTGTGAACCCGGAGTAGACAGCTTGGTAGGACACACCTAGATTGTGAGAGAGCGCATACTAGGAGCATTCATGCATCTGCATTCATACTATCATAAGCACTGCATCTTTTCTAACTCATTTCTTGTTTTTGCAATACAACAGTACCGATCACTCGATCAGAGTGTGAGTTCCTTAGCCAGAGCTCGAGGTTTTTCCTTTCACTGACACTCGACGCAACCCGATTTTTTCGACCACATCTCCCGAGTTATCCGTCGCTTTTGACGATAGCTAGTCCTACGATTCATCCTCTTGTTCCCAGCCGTAGTCCAATCCGTACCCACTCGCGATCTGCCATGGTCCAACAAATCAGTGAGTCTCTTTCCTCTGCTGCCTAGGAGGAGGTCTCTGTTTCAGTGTATCCTTCCTTTGTATCTATCCTTGTTATCACTACTGTCTCCACTTTTGCCTTAGCATCCGGAGGACCTCCGTCATCCCAATATCGTGTCCCTATGGCTACCTTACCTTCGGGACCATCGGCTTGGTCATCTTCTACTTTTGGGGCCCCAGTAGTTGAGTCTGTCCCCTTGACCTTCCCTCAGACTCCTTTCACTGCTCCTCAAGGTTATGTGTTTTCTGGCACCCAATCGACTGCAGCTGTTTCTGTAGTAGCTTCTCCCTAGTTTGGACAGTTGGGTTCTCAACTTCTTGACTCCTCTTCCCCTGTTTTGCCTCCATCCTTTGGAACCACTAGTGATAATCTCATGACCGCGCAACTGCAACAAATGTCGGCCCTCTCCCAGCAGTTGCAGGGATTGGCACTGGCGCTCCAGCCCTTTTCAAGTTTGTCCTTCCTAACTCCTGAGTTGCCTTTGCAACCGACCATAGGATCGTAGATTGTACCCAGTGTACCACACCCATAGCCGTCGCCGTCGCCGTCCCTTGTCTCCCCGGCGATAGGGGCGTCGACATTGCCTTCTGCATCACCGCCATAGCACCCACCACAACATGCATCTCCATTGTCTAGTGGCCAACTTTCTAGGTTGGGGGGAGCACAGCCCGCCATAAGCATAGTACCAGGAGCCATTTCTGTCCAACAGCTCTTGCTCTCGCATTCTGCACCTCCTGCTCTCTCATTCTGCACCTCCTGTATCACCACCCCCTGCCTTTTCCTCACCAATGTACTAGACACAAGTTTCATCTTTTGCACCACAGCACACAGCACCCATGCACGGGTACACTGGCCATCCTACCGTAACACCAGACGGCGAAATGGTGGATCTGGAGGAGCCTTTAGGGTCGACCCATACAGTGTACGCGGCACCCGCATCGACTGCACAATCTGCTACTGCAGTGGCTCTAGACGCTCTCCTTGCGAGGGTAAACGTCTTGGAGCGCACACTCTGACAAGTGTAGGGCGGGGACCATTGGTCCTACCAATTCCGGGACCTCTGTTATTTTCCAAAAGCGACTCTCCCTCCAAACTTTCAAATCCCGGCGTTCAAAAAATACAATAGTAGAGGCTGTCCAATTTCACACCTCAAAGCCTATTGCGGAGACCTCGTCCAGCTCCAAGCTGATAAAAGGTTGTTAATCCGCCTGTTTTAGAAAAGTCTTACGGGGCCCGCGTTGAAGTGGTTCACCTCCCTCGACATGGCTACCATCAAGACTTGGGACGACCTTACACAGGCGTTCTCCGAATAGTATTCCTTTAATGTCGACCTAGTCCCAAAGTGGGAGGACTTGGTCGCAGTTAAGTAGAGGTTCAAGAAACATTTGGGGAGTATGCTGGACGATGACAGTTTTTGGCTTCACAGGTCAAGGATAGATCTTCCGACGAGGAGTCTATTGAGATCGTAATTCGAGGAGCGCAGCCAGCAGTCGGGACTCTACTCAGCATACAACTAGTTACCACTTTTCTACTTTACTTAGGGAGGGTGCCCATGTGGAGAGTTCATTGCGCGGCGACAGTTTTCCAGCACTCTCTCCATTTGCCAAACAGGCCACTTCCTCACCTAGTAGTGCTAGTAGCAACAACAACAACAATAACCACAACATCGACCCTCCCAAGAGGCAGGATCCCTCCAAGAATACAGTCTCTTACATTAGATCCTCTGTTGCATTGGCAAATGTCAATCAGCCCCCTCAGCGCCAAGTAGTCTATGCACCCACATCCACACCTGAAGCACCTCATGCATCACACATCATCCCCACTGCCACTCCAGTATACCTTACCCCACTGGTTAGGATGCGCCTACCATTGGCACATCCGCAGTCGAGGCGGCAACGCCGCCACAGGCGCCACTATACCCCATTGGTGGAGCTATTGAGCATGGTATTCCCAAAAGTCGCATCCCTTTTGAGGCTGTCTGACAATCGCCCGCCACCAAGTCCACTTCCTACATAATATAATACAAATGCGTTCTACAATTTCCATCAGGTCGCAGGTCACTCGACGGATAATTGCCTCACACTATGGGATGCAATCCAGGACTTGATTGACCAAAAGGTCATCATTATTAGCACGCAGACGACAGGCCCAACACCTGCATCAGCAGCCGCACAAGCACCCCCAGCACATCGTAATATAGTTAGCCAACCTTTACCACAGCATTCAGTCCCAAGAGCATTAGGTCCCTCGGGAGTCAATTCCATCTTTCCTTTTGATTCTATCTCATCTTCTATTCATGATGTATCGTTCTCTTTTCCCCACCAGTTATATTGGTCTTTCCTCGGTGATTCCAAGGAATCAATCAGTAAGTATGATTCGTCCTACTGTTGAGTCGGAGTACACTGTGGCGCCACCTATCGTGTACCCTTAGCCACCAACACCAAGCCTGGCCACAATCCGAGCCAATTCAGCCACCAACCCCTCAAAGTTACCAGTATCCGCCAGCCATACCAGTACAGCTAGCAGCCCATCCCCTGTTGTTGTCACCCTTACTCATGACACGCATCGTATTCCATACAATTATGCCACAGAAATGTGTGCAGAGGTAACACAATCAGGAAGGGTGTACAGACCCCCAGCACCCAAACCAAGTCCTTCAACACCAAACCCCGTCAGGCTCGATCCCAAACCCACTGATGTTCTGTCTCGGGTCAACCGGTCCGAGCCAGTTAATTTCATTCCCATTCTCGAGCGTGTCAGCCATCTAGCCATTCACAACAATCCCCGTTTGATGGTCGATAACTTGTGTCGCAAGTGGAGATATGAGAAAGGAGCCCCCTTGGGCGATACGACTAAGGAATCGCCGAACCAATCAAGGTGGAAGAATGGAGAGAGCATGAAGAATTCGAATACGAACGTCAGTACCAGCAGAAGAGATCCCCGTGCTCCTATAAGTCCCCAAAGATGATCATTTTCCGTGATTTGACTAACTTCACCAGTACAAGCGTCTTGAATCCAAGCCAGAGTCCATTCACAGTCTTAGTGTCACAGTCACCAGTAGTTTGGATTTATCCAAAAGAATTTTTTCCAGAGAATAATCATTCAGAGCGAGAGCTGATTATTGAGCAAACCTGTGAGCAGTTCCAGAGTTGTGCAGTGCTGTTAGAGTCAGAACAATCGGCAGTGCGTCAGGCAACAATAGTACAAGATCTTGTTCAGAAGGCAGACTCGGAGAGCCTAACGGATGACATAGTCTGAGATCTGGACATTTTGTTCCAAGAACAATTGGAGGTGTTTGCGGAAGATTTAGCGGAGTACAATAGAGTCAGCAAAGGGAAAGCAATTGTTTCACCACCGCAGCCAGAATCACCAGTACCACCCTAGGACCAAGCTCCAATTATGGTCCTCCAAGAATCAGAGAAAGTTTTCGCTAGACCAATGGAGTTAATCTCCTGTCAGCTAGTAGGCAGGTCTAGCTGGTATTGGCAACTCAAGCCTCACCTCTAGAACTGAGCTAGGCTCAAGGAGTAGTACAAGCGGCAACAATCTTATCAGTCAACAGCAAGACAACCGCCAGCATGCAATACCCCTTGTAAATATTATGGAAAATGCAAAAAATCAGAAAACTCCGAAAACACAAAAATCAGAAAATCCCAAAAAATCATAAAATGTAAATAGAGATGCACCAACCTCAGAAACAGGGAGCCCCAAATCTGTAGTTGGCCTAGGCAATCATATGGCAGAAGAAGTCGCACATTGCAAAAGTTACTGTGACCGTTATGAAGCACCACCAGGAGATAGTCCTCTCAGTTGATATCACAGATCCAACCTTTGAGCAAGAAATTCTATCTGAGCTCATTACTCATGGAGAGGAAGATGATGTTATCGAGACAGATGGTGCAGATGGGCCCAATTGGCGTGGACGTTCATTGTGAAAGAAGTCTTATCTAGGGGTGCAACCATGCTTGAAGGTATGAATAATGGGGAGCAGTCAGAGCCCATCAACGTCTCATAACTGAAAAAGTACTACCAGTGATCATCAACCACTCCCGAGCCTTGCAAAACATTCCATTGTAGGCTATGCATCTCTATGTTTCTTGCTTACTGCATCCGCACATCACATAAATCGCATCATATGCATTGTACTTTCTTTTCGTTTGCATGATAATCATAATATGAAACATTGACATAACTATTGCCCAACGAGGAAAATCAGAAGGCCAGCCTGCTTAGGATGAGTTTTGATCCTCCTCACGTGTTACTACCTGTGTGACCTAGGAGGTAAGGGAGCCAGCATTCGTGGGAAAGTGGACGAAATGTACAAATTCCCAAGGGCCTTCTACCTTAGGAGGGAGACAAAATGCTAGGATGAAAGTGAGAGTGCAAGCAAAAAAAAACATAGATATCGGAGCACAAAAAAAATTGAGATGATAAAAGTTGCAGATAGAAGTCAGCTCCAATGAGAGAAGCATGCAAGACAACTCTATCCCTATCACATAACTTGGAGAAGAGTTGAAGCATACACCTACCAAGTCCATACTTTCAAAGGGACTAGCCACCCTTTAAGAAAACAATAGCCATCCCTCAACTTAGGTGTTTATTACCTCCAAATAGGGATAGTGTAAGTCAGCATGCCTTTGAGGGAGTAAAGAAAAGGAGAAATTATTGAAAAAAGTAGGTGTAGGGCCCTAGGAGTTTGGCAAGGAGCCCGTTTATCTCAATAGTCTATTGAGTGAGTGAGAGCCACCATAAACCAATGGATCCAGGTAGCGCCAAGTGAGTTGAGGACATTCTAGTTCCCTGTAGCAGACAATAAATGCTTCCTTGACACTAAGGGCATCAATATCTTCTATACGCCATGCATAGATCTTGCTTCACCCTTACACAAATCTTGCATAAGTCATTAGACATTTGGCATTTTAGATCGCACCTCTTTTGTACTTTGCATCGCTTTACAAGGCGTTTGCCCACTTTCCAACCAAGGGCATGCTAGCTGCCTTTGGAGCTGGAATATTGGCAAAGAAGGGAGTTCCAACCAGGGACATGCTAACTGCTCTTTGGTTGAAAATAGGTCTTTGACTAGGGACATACTAGCTGCCTTTCTAAGTCAAGAAAATCAATGGGATAGGAGCATGCGAGCCAACACAAGCTACTTGTTATAAAGAGCATAGACTGAATTCCTTGCTAGCACAAGCCAAATCAAGTTCAGGAATGATACATAGTGAAACAAGTCAGTCCCCCTATTACAACTCTTTAGTTGTACAAAAATTGCTCACTTGATAAAGAATATACAGGAAATTCATAGCAGTGGGCCCCATCGTGTACAAGTAATGTAGATAGTTTGTTTTCCAGGGTCCAAAATGCGAAATGGCCACGAAAATTACGTTTCGGCCCCAGCACTCCACAACTTGCATTTGAAGAGAAAAATGCAAAGTGTCAAGAAAAGTAAACACTCAACCTTAAAAGGTTCACCAAATGGGATAATTTGCAGAAAATCCCTTGAGATTATGAAATTTACAGAATAACCCACAGAGGTTGTGGGAAGTTATGTTTGAGGCAGACATTTGCAAATACTCAGCAGAATTTCGAAATTGATAGCTCAACAGCAATTCAGTAGAAATTTGTCATATCAGGGAAATTTGCAAAAAAACCCTCAAGTTTTGGAAAATTATGAATAAGTCCTAACTTTTTGCAAAATCCACAAACATTTGAAACTATTGTAACATTTAGCCTTTCGCACCATACACGAGGCTATCGCCGGCATGGTTACAGTAGTCACAAGGAGTAATACAATAGACTTTGAAACTATTGTAACATTCTAAAATTGAAGAACTCAGAGACAGTTGCACTGTTATTGGTTGAGAGGCCCATTCTTGACAATGATCCACCTTTCTAAAGGTTTTTTATAAGCTTGGATGCAACAAAGAAAGGAATGACACATTGTAGACCTTTCTTAGTGCTAAAGCCATGGATGCCA
The DNA here is from genome assembly GCA_024699735.1 of Posidonia australis. Lineage (NCBI taxonomy): Eukaryota > Viridiplantae > Streptophyta > Magnoliopsida > Alismatales > Posidoniaceae > Posidonia > Posidonia australis. Next base: position 2,090 of record JAMKQA010070268.1, on the reverse strand, counting down.
ATAGTTAACAATTCTTTGTTTATTTTATTGTTGTTGAGAATGAGACAGAGGACAGTTGGATATGGTTCTTAACAAATGTCTTTGAGACATTAGAAACTCCTGAATGTAGATGGACTTTCATGTCAAACAAGTAGAAGGTAATACAATAATAACTTTTGTATGATTATTACTCTTTATTTTTGGTGTTTGTGTCATGTATTCTAGAATTTGGTGCTTGTTTTGTTTGAACAGGTAGTTATAAAATTGCCATAGTTGTGGTTGTGTTTGTATACTTGCTTTGTTTAAATGGTAGCTATAAAATTGTTCTCTTTTGGTAGCGTATGGCTCTTTTTTCTGCTAACTAAATTTATAGTTTGTCAATTGTATTATGTTATTGTTCTACTCTTTATAGCTTGAATCTTCACTAATAATTAATGCTAATAATTGAACAAAGATAACTGATAGCTTGTCAATTGTGTTCTGATATTATTCTTTATTTCCACTTACATCTTCACTGATAACTAATAACTAATAATTGAATTCTTTTCGTAAGGTCTGATTCAAACTTTTGACAACATAGTGAGTGGGGTAGACCACAGATATTTAAGGCATTTACATGTAAATTTTAGAGAGTAGTTCAGGGACAAGGTTTACAAGGATATACTTTAGACTACTACTAGAGCCTACAATAAGGCTACTTTTAAAGTGAAGATGCGAACAATGAGGAAAATCAATCTTAGAGGAGAGGAGGCCTTAAAGTATATGGAAAACATTCCATATTGCTATTGAACTAAGCATGCCTTCAACACAAAATCAAAGTGTGATCAAATTAAGAATAACAACTCAAAGAGTTGGAATAATGTCATCCTGGAGTCAAGAGAAAACTAATAATTGGCTTGTTTGAGGAGAATTCTAATAAAGAAAGGAAAATTTGAGCACAGACCAGGTGTTGTGTCTTAAGATACATGAAAAATTGAAGACAACAAAATTAACATCAAAGAAGTGTAATGTTCACTTTGCTAGAGATCTTAAATTTGATATTGATTGTGAGCAATGATCTTTTGAGATTAACTTGGAAAGTAAAACATGTGGATGTTGCAAGTAGAATCTCACAAGAGTTTCTTGTCTACATGTTGGTAATGTTATTAATTTTGTGTTAATTTCTGACATTTACTTAGTTTGGGACAAATTATTTGCTAATAATTTTACTTGTCATATATAGTTTTTGCAATCTTCTATATCAAGCATAATGTTGAAGACTATATTAACCATTACTACCACACTAGCACCAACTGAAAGATTTATAAGCTCCTAGTTTATCTTGTTCCTAACATGTTACAGTGACTTTCTGTAACGTTTCCAATTTCCCACAGTAATTTAAACAAATTAAATTACAGGAAATTAATAGCTAAACAGTAATATCTAACAACCAAGAATCTGTGTGTGTGGCTACGAGACTCCAGACTATGTACACTATGCAAAACCCACTTGCTTACCTGCACCTGTAACCTAAAAACCACGAGAAAACAGCATAAGTAACAAAAGTTACTTAGCATGCACCTCACAAAACAGTAGAAAACAAAACTATAACAGTTTTCCTTTAAAACTATTTTGCAATCATTTTCTCCAAATCCACCAAAAACCAGCAACTTGGGCCTAACATGCCGAGAACCATGAAACAAGGCCCTACCAAGCCCAAACCACAGGAAACATTGCCCACATCGGCCAAATCAACAGATGAAGGTTCTACCAACCCAAAGCCACAAGCGAAGCCCTCAATGGCCAAAACCACACATAATGAGTCGAGAAGTCCGGCAATAAGCAATCAACTCTAGCCACAAGCAGCCACCAAGGTATACTACACTGCCACGGTGGCACTACCCTTTGTAGGAGCGACACCATCCAACGATTCTCCTGCCTGAAGAACCCTCACAATGTCAACCTGTAACATCTGTGCTTGGATTTTTTCATTTTAATATAAACCATGGATTTCTTGTAATTATTTGTTATGGTTTATTAATGGTAAATCCAATTTGTGGTTGTTGGTTGTGGGTTCCCTCTGTATTCTGTGCTTTGGTTTCTCCCCTGTGGTGTGTTTCTGTGGCCAGTGG
>JAMKQA010070267.1:0-14150 GCA_024699735.1 Posidonia australis | reverse complement strand
TGTTCAGAAGAGAGTCATCACTACGCCGTTCGTCCACTCCAAGGATCAACTGGCAGATATTCTAACTAAGGCTCTCAGCAATGGGGTTCTTGAACAATTTTGTAACAAGCTGAATCTTATCGATATTTATGCCGTTCAGCTTGAGGGGGAGTGTTAGAAGTTAAGTTAATGGATCCTGTTGTATATGGATCCTGTCAAGATCCATTTACTTACTATGCATTGTATTTAAATCCCTCTACTCTAATGCAAAACCTAATCTTCTTCTTTCCCTAATTCAACTATTCTAAACAATAACCATTTGGTAACGGTCTAGCTGACCATTTCAGACTTCTTAACTCAACGAATTATCTGCAATCTGGTAGGTCTGAAACACTCCTTACAGGAAGCAGAAACATGACCAACAGAGTTACGCTCCTTGCTATAAAGAGATGAAGTTGAGTGGATTACCTTAAACAAAGGATTGAGATTACTGTTGATTGCACTTTGGAATTTTGTTCTCAGCAGATCAGGCTCAGAACTTGATGAGTGACTCTTAAGAACAACAAATATAACCAACCGTTCAGGCCCACCATGACCAATTTTAACACTCACTGCTGCGGTCTCCAGTACATTCTCGTCTGCTCCATTGCATACTCGCTCTATCTCAACAGAACTTGTCTACAATTACAAATTGGGAATGAGAACTTGCAAAATCAATTTCCTTGACTGGAATACGAAATTGTTTTCTACTAACCTTGATACCTCCAAGGTTCATGGTATCATCAGCTCTACCCTGTACCCTGAAATAGCCTCCATAAGTTCGCTGAATTATGTCTCCATGTCTTCTGAGTTTCTGAACAAAATAAAACAAGTTAGCTTGCGACAAGGCATATACTTTATGCAATCATGTCAAACTTCCAAGTATTTATTCATCAACAAAATGGTGTCTATTTCAGCTACATCCTCTGTACTCAAGATAACATACGTATTACCATGTGTGGATGTGTGCTCATGTGCATACTTTATGCTTTTCCTTGAGATAGAGATGTTTATAATCCTAACTTTAGAGAATTACATAGAATCTAGTAAGATTCTTCTGCAAATGTACTTCTCTAATTAAAAACCATAGTTCGAAACAACAAATAATACAAATAATGCCGTTGTCAAACGCCTTTGACTTGCTAAAAAGGCAAAAACAAAAACCTCCAACATTTTGCCTGCACTTTAAATAAATACAGTATTAATATAACCAACATATGGATATTTATCAGGTGTCATTTGACTGCATGACTGCATCTGCTCAGAGCCATGGAACCCAGTGATTCCAGTGTGGGAGCATGCAGTGTGCAGCTTCCATTAGATGTTTGTACCAAGATGTTTGTATTTATTATTGTTCAATATAATAAAATAAGAATATATATTTGAAACTGTCAAAAATATTACTCGGCCTATCCAAAAACAATCCCATACCATTCCTCTGTATGTTGGCATCTCATCAAAATAAACCTTCTCGTGGTCAGCATTAAGCAATCTTTCAGTTGCACCCATATATATAGGAAATAGGCCAATTTCACCAACACAGGGTTGATCATCAGGCTGACAAAAAACAGAGAAATTCGTTTCTTCAAAATAGAGATCCTTTAAGTGCATGACATGTTCAAGGCTTAATTTTTTACACTAGAAAAATGGCATGCAAAAAAAAATCAAAGAGACAAGAAACTTCACATAAGGAACTCCTCCATCATCAAGAATGACGAATCCTGTTGACATTGATGCTGTGCTAAACGTTCCAAAAGCTTGTGGTTGCAGCAAGCTTCCTTGGACATAGGAAGATGCAAGTTCTGTACCACCACAGCATTCAATTATAGGTCTGTAAGCAGCTTTTGATGAAAGCCACAGATAATCATCAACATCTGAAGCTTCCCCAGTGGTAGCAAATACCCTGCACTTTCTCTAGTCAAAATGCAAACATACGCATTTCTAATAGTTCTATAAGAAAATTATTATGGAATCTAAATTACCTTATTTTAGTCCAATCAAGACCATCCATACAATTGGTGTTTTTCCAGGTTTTCACTAAACTAGGAACCGTACCAAATACCGTTACACCAGAATCCTGAACATAATTTTGTGAATATGCATAACACGGGAGTAAATAACAAAACAAGGGCAATAGATGGAAGTTATTCAATGAATGTGAAAATTTGTGACTATCACCTGAACAAATTTACCAAAGCCAAATCCAAGAGGAGATCCATGGTACAGTGCCAATGAAGCACCATTTAGAAAGCATGAATACAACAGGATGGGTCCCATCACCCACCCCAAATTCGTAGGCCAGCAGAAAGTATCCCCTGCTTGGACATCTATGTGGGCCCATGAATCAGCAGCACATCGCATTGGAGAGATCTGGGTCCATGGGATAGCCTTTGGTTCTCCTGTTGGAAGAGAGGACTGGTGAGTTAATGCAAAAAAGACAGTGGTGTTATAACTGAAATAAGGATAATATTGGCTACCAGTAGTTCCAGAAGAAAAAAGTATATTTGTCAAAGATTCTGCTGGCTGATAGACTGGAGAATAACAAGATTGTCTGCCCAAAATAATGTGATTTTAGTAGTCTAATTTTATCTTGGATAAAAAAGTGAATAAATAATTGTAGAAGCTGAACTTCGATCTTAAATTAGTTATTGCAGAAAAGGTGTTATTCCAATACTTAAATAGCCATGCTAATGAACAAATTGATTCCGAATTTCTACTACTCGAGATACCTTGGTATATGAGCAACACGCGATAGAAAAGCTTTCCATGACAAATCATGTTTCCTTAAATCAACACCAATAGCATTTCCTATTGCAGGAATCACAATAATTTTACAGGAGGTTCCTTCTGCAACACGACTAAACAAAAAACAGAAGAATTATAAGATTATTTGCAAAGTCACTTTAAAGAATACAAAATAAGCATTATGAGCATCTAATAAGCAATAAACGATAGCAACAACTCTAGTCTACTAGAAAACATGCACTTGGAACATACTAGAGTTCTCCTTCAAGTAGGAAAGGCAATTTATAGACAGTTACCTACTTTACCTTCCAAAGCTATAAACACCATAGGGGTCACATTTGTAAGACGCTTCATGAGACAAAACTGAACATTTCTTTAATAGAGAATTGCAATTCAAATAAGTAGTGCTACTCATTCATATCTCCTAGTTTTCTTTAAAAAGCATTGCAGGGTACCGACACATAATACCTCCACTACGAGGGAATGAAGATAATGCAAAGAAATAAATGAGAAAAGATCATTCGGGCGAGTGTGTTCCTAAATCCCAAATCTAACGTAGTTTGTAGAGGCACAATTTCCTTTCTATGTCCATGTGTCATGTCAAAATAGAGCTTTACGCAACACATGCACTAGAGAGGCATATCCATCACATCACCAATCAATGAAAGAAATAAATCGTCTACATACATTAATTTCTTAGAGGGAAAAAAGTATTGAAATAGTCTCATATTGAAAAAATGAGGACTAGAACTTATAATTATATATAGATGAACCCTTCTATTCATTGTTAATTGGTTTTAAATTGAATGTCCATATTTTAACATAGTATCAGAACCTAAAGAGGACCAAATGATCCAAGTCTACACACATCCACTTATGTTTAAAATAGACCACAAGTGAAGGAGAATGTTGGAATAATTCCACATTGAAAAAATAAAGACTAGGACTTGTGATTATATATAGATGGATCCTTTCACTCATTGTCAATTGGTTATACGTTGGATGTCCATATTTCAACAAAAAGATAATGCAGAAAAGTTATAGACACACGTAATGATTAAATTTTACCTGTATAAGGGAAATCTTCTTCCTCCTCTAATTATGAAATCCTGAAAAACAAGAAAAACACAATGTTTCTGAAAAAAAACAAAGAGAAACTTGCTTAAGAAAAGAATTCAATCAGTTCAAAGCTCTAAGAGAATGTGTAGAAGGCTTAGACTAAGATATCCAAATATGTGTAGGGTCAGTTAGTGCTTTGTAAATTATATTATTATTTAGGAAATCGGGTCACATATGCCAAAACACGGGTCTTCTTTGTTGTTCTAACACATGCGTCAGTGGAATCTGCCTCTTGCCATTTCCATTGTAGAATTCTTCTGTCGTTTTCATCACGTCTGTTAGCAATTCTCATAGCATGGTTATTGACCGTTCCTGCAACTGGGAAGAAGCTCCCAGCCAGCAGTACCATAGTGAACAAATGTCCAGTATTGTTCCTTTAGACTTTGGTGCTAAATCTTGTAGCCATCAGCTACAATCACCTGGTGTATCTGGCAACAAGTTTTCTAGCATAAGCTTTTATCTAGAATCTTTTCAGTGGGATACACTGACACGTGTGTGTCTGTGTTTAGAGTGTGTATTTGGCATTTGTATCACAAGGTCCTATTCTCTATCAGGGTAAACCTGCTCTTGAAGCTCCAGAATCATCAATAAAAAATGGAAATATAGCAGGTAATCAAATAGGATACCTGAGTGAAAATTCCTTTTGCTTTAGTTATATTCATGCGCATTTGAATTTCCTTTGCTGCAAAGCTATCAGCAATAGAAACAACAACATAACCAGCAAGGATGATAGCTAGATAGATGATAACTGCTGTAGCTGTCATTGGCATGTCTATCGCTATTGCATCTCCTTTAGTGAATGTTGCATCCAATGCATTTGCAACCATCCTGGTAACCATGACACAGGAAGGTCACTATAGAATCATTTGTTGCAAAGATTAAAAAAAAGTCAGAAATTTATCCATCATTACTCTAGAGAGTTTTTAAGTATCTGCAACTCATCATGATACTAGTTCATATTTAATACTGCAAATTCTTGCAAATAAAGGAAATGGTTTGAAGTTGGCAAGCAAAAACTGCATACATCACTTGCTCTCGCAATTCCTTTAACGAGATGCAGTTAACAGGAAGATCATCCTTCCCTTCATCCCTCCACAGAATAGCAACACTCTCATCTGTTTTCTTGGGGAAGCATGTTGGCAGAAGGCAACATTCAGCTATATTTAAAAGAGAACCTGGCAACCATGCTGCTCCATGCTTAGATCTGGCAGACTTGCCCAGAATACATTCAGGACCTTTGCGAAATATAATCGAAAGCTCCCGCAGTACAATTGACCAGTAGTCCTGAGAAATATTGCAATCCTTTATTGAAGTCATAGTTCAAATACTTGAAACTGAGCTCAATTTACTGTACATATCTAAAAAATTTAGTAGCTTTCAGAGCAGAAATGGAATACACAAAGTTGGGCACCTCAGGATGCTGAACAGAGAACTTTTGAAACAAACTAAAGCTGGCAATGGGGTCCTGATATAGTGATCCTAAAAGTGCAGGGCAATGCATCTCCATTATCCTCCCTAGATTTGTATTCTTTGAACCTTTTCTGCCATAAAAGAATTTCAATCCAGTCATTTGAAGGGAAAAAAACAATCTTATAAACATCAAAGATGTTCCGTGCGTAGAGTTGGAATTGGGCCAGACCAGGCTTGGACCGGGCTAGACTAGGCCACCAGACCACATGGGTTAGGCCAGGCCGGGCCGACATAGTTAGCCCGGCGGCCTAACATGGCCCATGGCCCACCTTTGGGCCAGGATGTGGGTTGACGGGCTGGATCGGTCCATTCGACCAGTCCATTTAAAAAAAAATTAAAAAAAAAATTTACAGTTGAAAAAATGAATGGATTAGAAGATATTTATAGTTGAAAAGAGGAGAGAAAAAAAATGGACGTTGCAACATCCATTATTTCAAAACGTTGCAAATGCAACGTCTTTTCTTTTTTTCTTGGGACTGACTCAACCCCACCTAGGTCCGACATGGCCTGGTTAAAATTGACGGACCGGCTTGGACCTATAGTCCCAGGTCGGCCGGGTTGAGTCTATGAGCCCAGCCTATCCATGACCCAAGGTGGGCCTTAGTCGGCCCGACCCAGGGTATAATTTTTTTGGGCCTAGCCTTTGTTTTTGGGGGACCATGCCGAATGGTTGGCCTGTCCGATTTCCACCTCTATCCATGCGTCTCTTTGTGTGAGCTACTTAAGATATAATATCATATTGTGTAAAGAGAATATCTTAAGAAGAAAAGAGCATCATCTTCTTAGTCATAATCTTTTTTTTTTAGATATTTTCCACTTGTACGATCATATATTTGCAGACAGCACCTCTTATTCAAATAGATAATAATACCCTCACCAATTACCATATAGAACAAAATATGCCAAGATATTCTTCTTGTTCCAAAGGGAACACAGGCGCATGGCTATCTAGAGTTAACTAAGATTTCAAACGCGATTCCACATTTAAGAGAGAGAGAGAGAGAGCAATTGTCAATTACCATTCCCTAGCGTATAAGAAGTGGATCAATATTTTTAAGTGATCGTGATTATAACTTAATCGATCGAAGTTGTTTTCAAGAACGGCAAGCCACAATTATACAATGGTATACATTGTTTTACAAATTTATGTGATGAACAAATTCATTGATCTGTCTACACTCCTTGAGGCAAACTATCTACAACCAGCGACGGAGAAACGACGGGCTATCCTAAGCAAGCCACCCTAGCTTTCGTCAAACACAAGAATCTAAAATCGAAACAACATGTCCTAAGCAATCTTCTACGTCATTTAAAAAAAGTGGAAAGAAAGAGAGGGGGAGTGATTAATTACAGTGTAGGGAACCAGTACGGCGGCGGTCCGCGGGCAGAAGCGTTCCAGGTGGCGTAGACGGAGTAGTAGACGAGCTGGTGGAGGGCATGGGGGTGGGACGGCCTGAGGAGCTCCGTCGCGAGCACCCGCCACACCTCCGCCTCGCGCCCTTCCACTTCGGCGTAACCATCCACCACTTCCCTGATCTTCGAGTAGAACTCCCTCGCCTCCGCCGGCGGAAGCCCGGCGGCTTCCACGTCCTCCACGGCCACTTCCCTTATGCCCTTCTTCCCCGCCATCGCCTCCGCACAGCTCCCTCCACTCCCACCTGCCCCTCAGGTTGGACCGTAGAAGTAGGTGTGGCTGTTGGAGTGGGGTTGTTGGAGGGAAGGGAGGGGGGCGTTGGACAGGTGATGATATCCGGTGGATGTGGTTGGCAACAAACTCCAATGTTTTGGGAAATAAAAAGATGCCCAGGTTGTTGGACACGTGATGATATTGGGTAGATGTGATCGGCAACACAAACTCCAAAGTAAAAATTTCTCGTTTGTTTGCTTTGGAAAATAACAAAATGTCTGGGTTGTCGAGCAAGTGGTGATATATATATATATATAGAAAAGGTTCAGATGAGGAATAAGATACAAGAGTTTATCCTTCCAGAAGATGTTAAAAAGCAAAAGCAAGATAAGAAAAGATAGTCTGGACTGGATCTTGTGAGAAGCACAGAACAAAAATAGCACAATCTTGTAATAAATTGTAATAAAATTACTACAAAAACTAGCACACTAACATGCACTTATGATACAAATTTGGAATCAAAAGAAAATCTACGAGGTACGTACCTCCCAGAAGACACGACGACGCTCGACGAATGACGACGCTCCTCCTCCAACCACGAGCTGCTCCCCTCCTTCATGCGACAATGGTGACACGACGGCTACTACATTCTCCTCCTCCTGACCATCTCCCTCTCTCTCTTGCAACCCTCTCTACCTCCCACCTCCCCTCTCCCTCTCCCACGCGTGGCAGAAGAAGAAGAAGAAAAAGAAGAAGAAGGGGTCGGGCCTGGGGGAGGAAGGAGGAAGAAAGAAAGAAAAAAAGAAGGAAACGAAAGGAAAGAGAAAGAAGGGAAGGAAAGAAAGGAAGCCACAAGTATGAAACCAAACCATGCGATCTTCCATGTCCACGTGACTCGTGCAACCCGAGATCCGCCACCAAAGCACAGGGTGAACCCTCAAAACTCCCATGAGGGCTGGTACAACATCGGAACCACACCACACCAAAAAAGCCAGAAACAAACAATCCAAGTGTTAGATACTACTGAAAATGTGTCCCACATTAGACATTGGGACTCCAATGTCCAACACACCTGAATTTTACCTTAATTATCTGGCCAAAGTACCATTTCTAAAACTGGATCATTACAATTTTGGATGATGATCGGGATTCGATTCCAGATCCCATTGCCAATGAAAGTGACTCAGTTAAGGAAAACTAAAAGGAGTGGAAGAGGTCGATGATTTTCTTTGAAAGAACCACATTCTGAATGCACTATAAAATTTCATCTACGATAGTTACTAGTTGATGGCCTAAGCAAAAGACCTGTCAAAGTCATTGGAAAATAAGTACATACTAGAAGAGACAAGTAATCAAAAATTTCTTATTTTGAATTATTTTGATTACAAAATGACTTTTGATAAGAGCGTCCTTGATTAAGTGCATAAACTTCAATTGATTGTTGGAGACTTAAAGTCTGTCGGCATAGAACTTTCAAAAGATTTTCAAGTGGAGGAAATTATCACAAATTGCCCAATTCTTGGAAGAACTATCATGAAGCATAAAGAGAAGAAGTATTCACTAAAAGCTCTTCACCATCATCTTCGAATTGAAGAAGATCATTCAATTGTGAGAAGAAAGAACAAGAGCCAATTGATCCTAAGGCTAAAGGGTTCTGAACCAACAAAGTTCAACAACAACAATAAACTGAAAAGGAGCCAATGCATCTTTCAAGGAGAAAGAGAAGAAGACAATGAAAGGGACTTGTTATTTCTATAACAAACTTGGTCATTATGTGCGTGAATGTTGTTTTAGAAGAAACAACATAAATTCAAGGGAAATGACATGAGTCCACATAAAAGGAAATACTATTGAGAGCCTCATCTCTCAACCTCTCAAGCATGAATATTCAAGAAAAGATTGTTGCTACAATTACAAGTAACAAAATTCTAGGACCAATCATTCTTAAAGATCTTGGCTTCTTTCTTGATATTGAAACATTTTAAAACGATGTTGCAGAGGTCCAGATGGCCAATGGTGCAATTGCATCCATAATTGACAATAGAGAAGTTCAACTTGTATCTTCTTTTGGAAAGACCATTGATCTAGTTGATGTGTTGAATGTACCCCACCTGAGCAAAATCCTTATTTTTGGTGATCTACTTAACAAAGTAGGAAGGGAAATTGCATTTGAGTTTGATGAGCTCACTTTAACCCAGAAAAGAGTTTTTATTGGTCTTGATTACTCTTGTAATAGAAAGATCCTTTTAAACCTTAATAATAATAATGGCTTTGTTTATTATGTTGATTGTGTTTGTGCATCATTATGGCATCGTAGAATTAGTTATGTTAATTATGGCTTTATTATAAATATGACTAATTTAGGATTAATTCCCAAAATGAAATTTTGAACATATTTCTAAATGTCAATAATGTGTTCAAACTAAATTAATAAGAAATCATTTAAGTCTATTGAAAGAACTACTAATCTTCATCTTATTCATAGTGATCTATGTGATCTAAAACAACAACTAACTCATGAGGGTAACAAATATTTTGTCACTTTTATTAATGATTATAGTAGATATGCATGCATACATTTACTTCATGAAAAGTATGAGTGAAGTGTTTGATAAGTTTTGAATATTTAAGGCTGAAGTTGAGAATCAACTTAATCACAAAATTAAGATTTTAAGATAAGATAAATGTGGTGAATACTTTCCTCACATTGAATTTAGAAAGTTTTGTGAAACCCATGGCATTATTTATCAAACTATTGCTCCATATTCTCAACAACAAAATGGAGTTACTAAAAGAAAGAATAGGACAATAAGTGAAATCGATAGTGTTGTGATTGTTAGTTCTAGTTTATTGTACTCTTTATGGGGTGAAGTATTGTTATATCCTTATTTCATATTGAATAGAGTTCCCATGAGGAAAACGAAAGAAAAATCTTATGAACTTTTGTTCGAAAGGAAACCCAATTTAAATAGACTTATGTAGCATTTGGTATATTGGAATAGAGATTGGAATGAACCAGAATGGAATAAAAAAAATGGATTGGAATAGAATTCTCATGTTTGGTACAAAAGTAGCTTTGGAATGATCATTGTAATGGGAATTAAATTCCCATTGAACATAGGAATTTCATTCCTTCTCAAAAGACAAGGAATTTGATTCCCATTTCATTGGAAATCAAAATCCAAAAAATGTTTGATGCCTCATACTCCCACCTCTTCTCCTCCCTTGTCTACCACCCCCGTCCTCGACCCCCCTCCCTGCTTTTCTCCCCTCCCTCCTCTGCCCCCTGCTCCCCTCCCTTTGAGTCCTTCTCAGCCTTCCTCCTCACAATCCAACCTCCACTGGCCTTCCTCCTCTACAACCTTCCTTTTAGGGCATCGTCCTTCTTTGTGCTATCCACCTCTGCGGCCATCCTCCTAAGCACTGTCCTCATTCATACCCACTAGGGACCACTTCTGCACCTGTCAGTTGGCAAAGGACAACAACCTCAGCCTCTCCATTGCCGTCGTGTACTTTAATGCCTAGAGGAGACCACAACTCGTAGGTGGTAGATCCACTTCCAAATGGACACCGTCAACGATAATAAGCCACTAACAACTATACTGATCGACACTGTTGTGTTTTAGCTTAAGTACAATAAGCCGTCAACTGTTGCTATCATCTGTATTGCTATATTTATTTCTATCTATATCGTATATTTCTTATTAGGAGAAGAATGTTGACCGAAGAGTTGGGATAGTTGTTTGTTTTTTTCCTTATGTTGATGTTGACAAACAACTTGTTATATTTTTATAGACAGAAACTACTATATTTTTGTTACATTTGTTGATTTTTTTAGTATACTGTGAAAATAAAATTTTTCGGTGGTCTAATGTCATAAATAAATATGAATTTGCCATTTCTATTCTACTTGTATGGAAAAAATTTATTTTAAATTTTTTTTAGATTGACAAGATATTTTGTTAATATGTAGATATTATTCTTCTAAATTTTGTATTTACATTCTGATTTTGTTCTTATGTACCAAACAGTAGAAAGGAATTGTTTGTCAATTTCATTTTATAATTTGATTGCATACCAAACACAGAAATGGAATCAAATTAAAAGATTCCATTCTATTTCAAATTTCATTCCAATGTTCATTCTAGTGTACCAAACATAGCATTAAAGTATACCAAACATAGCATTAAAGTGCATCTATTTTTATTCCAGTGTACCAAATGTAGCATTAAAGTGTAGAGGTGTCTTACTTATGTAACTTATGTAAGAAAACCTCAACCTAAGATGAAAAAAATTAGGTGTAAGAACTTAGAAATGTGTGTTCATTAGATATTCACAAATATTGTGACATAGATTTCTTATTCTTGATATCAATGAGATTATGGAATCTCAAGATGTAGAATTTTTCAAGAATTTGTCTAAATCAATTTCTCAAAATCCATAAAGTAAAAATTATATTCATAATCAATTATTAGAATTTGATGATGATGATGATATGAATATCAATAACACTAATATTGATCTACTACAAGTAAATCAACCACCTCTAGAAATTCAACAATACGATAGACCTCTTTAAGAGGAACCTCCTCATGATGAACCTCCTCCAAAGGTGCCTCATCAAGAGGAACAACAACAACACATTGAACTTCGGAGAAGCAAAAGAGCAAGAACTGAATACACATATGCATTGGATTTCTTAATTTATCTTGTTGAAGGAGATAAAACAGAAATTACGACTACCACAAAGTTTGGTTTAAATGTGAGAAGTGATCCATCCACATTTTATAAAGTAGTGAACTTTAGAGAATCTTTCTTTTGGAAAGAAGCAATTAGTAATGAAATGAACTCCAAAATAGCAAACTAGACATGAGTGGTAACAAACTTATTCCTTGGTGTAAGATTCATTAGGTTTAAATGGATTTCCAAAAGGAAATTGAACGTAGATGAATCAATAAATAAATTTAAAGCTAGATTAGTTGCCAAGGGATATAAACAAAGACATGGAATTGACTATTTTGATACAAATGCCCCAGTAGCTCGATTATCTTCCATTCGAGTACTAGGTAGTTTCTCTTGCTTCCATTCATAATTTAATTGTTCATCAAATGGATGTGAAAACAATTTTTCTAAAGGGTGATTTAGAATAGGATATTTATATGGAACAACCAAAAGATAAAGTTTGCAAATTAGTGAAGTCGTTATATAGATTGAAACAAGCTCCTATTCAGTGGCATGAGAAATTTAACAAAATAGTAATGAATGAGGTTTTAAGGTAAATGATGTCAACAAATGCATATATTTTGAGTTTGAGAATAATGTTGGTGTCATCATTTGTCTCTATGAAGATGACATGTTAATATTTGGCACTAATCTTGATTTTATGGAAAAAACTAAAAGAGTCTTATCATCTAAATTTGATATGATGGATTTAACTTAGGAGAAGCTGATGTGATTCTAGGAATCAAAATCGTAAGGAAAAATAATTCCATTGTTTTGACTCAATCTCATTATATTGAGCAATTACTAAAGAGATATGGTCATTATGATCATTATGATAATAGACTAGCTCCTACTCCCATGGATCCCAGTATTGAAATACTAAAGAACAGTGGTCATAATAAGGCTCAACTAGAATATGCCAGTGTGATTTGTAGTCTAATGTATGTCATGCATTGCACAAGATTAGATATAGCATACATTGTAGGTATACTATGTCGACTTACTAGTAATCTAAGTACAGGGCATTGGAAAATCATTTCTAGATTTCCAAGTTACTTGAAGAGGATTACATATTATGGTGTATATTACCATGGATATCCTTCAATGATAGAAGGATACAATGATGCAGGTTGGAACAATATAGAGTCTAAATCAAAGTCTACTAATGGTTGGATCTTAACTTTGGGTGGTATTGCAATATCCTAGGCATCTAAGAAGTAGACGTGTCTATCTAAATCCAATATGCATGCATAATTAATTGCATTAGCAAACACAAGTAAAGAAGTAGAATGGTTGAGAAATTTAACAATGGATGTTCCATTGTGTAAGAAGCCTATTCCTACTATTATGATCAATTGTGATAACCAAGTGTAACCATGCCTGCGATAGCCTCGAGATTAGCGCGAAAGGCCAAATGCGCGAGGATCGGCAAAGTCACGGCAAAAATAACAAAAATAATGATAAAATGCAGGAGTTACCACCTAGTCTATTTAAAAACGGAAGACGAGGAAAACTGCTTAAAACATTCAAATCATGCAATAAAACCAATGGAAAAGGTCTTCACAAACCAGAAATGGGCAAGGATCCCTGTTACGCACGAGGAATGTATTAGGCACCCTTATGCGCCCGAAAATCAGTCTTTTAATGGGTTTCTTGTTTACTTATATGAAATGTCGGCTTTTCAGCCTTTTCTGTACGCCCGAGGGCGATATGCAATGCCATGCTAAGTGAGTGGTGTCTTATGCTAAATAAGAGTGCATGGGATGTCGGGTGTGTCCTAATGCTCAGAAGGATCACTCGTATCGTGGGTCAAGCATTGATGTAAGGATATTGCATAAATAAGATCAAAGATCTAATAACTTCGAGTGATTTTCATCCTTGCTTTACTATATGCAAAACATGATCTATCATGCATGGAAAGGGCTAAAACAGAATAGGGTCTTCCTGATATTTCGAGGAAGACAAACAGAGAAAACTAAAAGCAACTCCATACGGGAAAACATGCTCAAAACCATGCGAAAAGCTATTGTGTGCCACTGGAAAACAGGCTGGCACCTGTGTTGTGTGCTAGACTGGTGCTCCAGTTTGGTGTGCCACCTATATGCTCTACTGGGGTGCCAGGTGTGACCATGCCGACCCGAGGAGGTCTCGGTGCGAAGCCGCGCCAGAGGGAAGGAGATCACAGCCATACCAAGATGGCGAAGGCACAAGATAGAATAAAAGAAAAGGAAAAGAGGAGTCGCCACCTAGTCTTTTAAGGGAAAGACGAGGAAAACTACAAAAAGATGATGCCTAAGGTGCAGACGTGAAGGCTGGATGTCTGCTAAGCAGATGATGGGTAAGGATTCCTATTACGCACGAGGAAAGTGTTAGGCACCCTCGTATGCCCGAGAAACTCGGTCTTTCTAGTCTAATTGCTTGCTAAAGGCTAGATGGATGTTTGCTAAAC
>JAMKQA010070265.1:0-12846 GCA_024699735.1 Posidonia australis | reverse complement strand
AGTTAAGGAGGATTTTGCGAAATTGATCTTGAGGCCTGAACAGGTCTGGAAGCAACATAGGATACGTTTAATGTTGATAATATTGTCTCTTCCATCAGTAAGGAAGAGAATAGTATCATCGGCATACTAGATATTCAGGATCGTAGAAGACCTATGAGGGAACTGGATCCCTTTAATTAGTCCATTAGAAGAGGCTAAGAATAACATACGGTTAAGTATGTGAGTTACTATGATGAAGAGAAGAGGAGACAGTGGGTCCCCTTGCCTCTGTCCATTGGAGGAGCCAAAGAAACCATGTGAAGAACCATTCAGAAGAATAGAAAACCTAGTCGAAGAAATACACATCCCATCAAAACAAATAATTAAAAACCTTAAAACTAAAACAAAAAAAACCAACAAAACCCTAAACACAAGCCCATTACGCAGGCCCACTCACAACCCATACACATTTCTCAACCAAGAACTTTGCGATAGAGCAAAATAATTCCGACAATCCTCTTTGGCGACCCCCGCGATCTCCGGCGCTATCGACGGCAGCATCCCGCGATTTCCAGCGCTATCGACGGCAGCATCCCGCGAACTCCGGAGCGAATCCCCTCATCCCATGATATCTGGCTGCTCTCCTCCAGCTCACGCGAGCATTGGACGACGCCCATTCCCCTGAGGAAGAGGATCGACGACGCGGAGAGGCCTGGCCGGAGTTTAAAAAAGCCGCCGCCGACAGACCAGGGGGGACTTTTTCCATCGCTCTAGCCCACGAAAAGATCCCAGTACTCAAACCATCAGAACTTAGCCATTTTCCCACAATCCAGAGCCTTTCTCCAATCGGATCGCAGTCCCAAAACCCCGACCATCGTCGCCAAGGCCTCCGCCGGAGCACCACCGACAGCCCCGCAGGAGAAACATGCCACCTCAGGTAATCTCTTCTTCTTCTTTTCTAGCTCCGAGGTATGCCCCATTAGGTCTAAAGGACTCCCCTAGTGTTTTAGTTGCGATTCGCCGGAGGGGGCCACCCCTGTACACTATCGTCTCCCTCCGGTGATGGGTCCTCTGTCGCCGGTGAGGCCAGAGGCCTCCTGATCCCTAGCGAGGCCTCGTGGGCCTCTCCTCCTTCTCCTCCTTGAGCTTACGGTGCTCAGGAGGAGTCCTTCAGGCCTCCTATGCCTGAGAAGCTCGTCGACACCCCTGCAGACCACTGATCCACGCCGTCGAAGCTGCTGGAAGACTCCGGACCTCCCCGCCGCTCGCGACCTCCTCGAAGAGACCCACCACACTGTCATGAACCTCGCAGAGCCGCCATGCCGTTTCTCCGGAGCCTGGAGGGCCGCCCGTAACTCTACCGTCGTCGTCTCCGGCAAAGGAGACGGGGGGAACACGCCTGATGTCCGCTGTCCTCGCCGATACCTCCAGAAGTCTCCTCGGGCCTCCATGAATCTCTCCCAGTCCTCACCGAGTCGCTCCAGCTGTCGTGTCGCAGCCAACTCCCTCGTCGTCGTCTTCCTCAGCGTCGGTTAACTCCACGCCAGAGCTAGAGATGGGGGGAGATCCTCAGGCCTCCCCATAAGCTTCCGACGCTCCGGAGACACTCGCCGTGCCTCACTTCAGCCTCCTGGACCGTCGCCCAACTTCTTCCGCCGTTGGACCACCGCTGAATCATCGTCAGAGCGCACGTCGGAGCGGGGACATCAATGATCGGCCGATGATCTTCGAAGGGGGCTTATTTGGCACAAGCCCCTTTAGTTTAAAATTTTTATTTCTTAGATCCTTCAATATTTATGTTTTGGTCCTGTATTTTATTTTTAAGCGCCTATAGTTTAGACAACTTTTATTTCCTCATTTTATTCCTGTAAAATTTGGATATTACACCCTACATATTTTAATTTTTTATTTCTAATGCATTCATACAGGTTTTATTACATTTAGGTCCCTAATTCCATATTTGTTTAGCAACTAAGTCCTGAACAATTGCATTGAGCCCCAGAACCTTTTTTAAATGAGTATCCCTGTGAGATTTGCATTCTGAACCCTAATAAGCTTCATCATTACAAAGTTCAACACAAAAGTCCAATTTTTTTATCACATTTAGGTCCTGAAATTTTGCATGCAAGTCCATGGATTCACAACATATAGTCCCTAAGCACAGGAAATTTGCATCCAGACCCTTAGACTAATTTTAAATCCATCATTTAGAGTTTTAATTGTTTTCCCACATATTATTGATATTTTCCACTTATTGCATTTCATATTTTGCACTTAATCATAGATTTCACTTAAAAATCATGTTTGCACTGTGAATTGATCTTTAGTTTCAAATTTTAATCACATTTGTACTTATGTGTGAATTTTACACATTAGACCCTGAGTTTTCAAGAGATTACCAAGGTACTATTTTCACACATCTCAGTGCTACATTGTCATTTGATCCATCATCTGCATAGTAGAATAGAATTCATTGAATATACTTTAATCTAGATCTTCACCATTTTTGTGAATTTTACATTTCGCTCCTTGTACTTGTCCTTTTTTTTTATTTACATCGTTTTATTGTTTTTAAGAGCTTATCCGTTGCATGCTTTCTAGCCAATAACAGTTTCTTAACAATTCACATACATTTTGGCATATCTTAGACCATGCATCATCCTTGTACATGCGTTTATTACATCTGACCATTGAAATGACCAAATTGCCCCTGTACCACCTATTCAAGCACGTGTATGTTAGTTCTTGCATTAAGTCATGCATAATCTTTGTCTAAGTCATTCCTCAACACCTTTTACACATTTAGGTACACATTCATGCATTTTACATAGTTTTTATCACATTTGCGTTTCAGTTCATCATTTAAGTAAGCCTGTATCCCATGTGTTTCTTTCGTAGATTTTTCTTCACTTTGTTTTTGAAGACCCTCTCCCGACATTCAATTTGATTTCCTTCACTCCTACATTTCAGATTTTTTCGATTTGATTTGGATTTCATTGCCTACGGGCATACACTAACTAACCAAAAGGCCCACATTGGCCCACTTGCGGATTATTTCTCCTTTTTTATTTTCATGACCTTTCCTATGATTCGGATGACTTGGGTTGGCCCCACTCTTGATCTTTTTGATATCAGTATGGTTTTTCTGAGCATTCTTTCAGAAAATACTGTCGTTTTATGTGATTTTCTTCACATGTCATCATTTGCCTGTTTTGCACGGATTTCTTTGCAAGTTTTCCATACGGGTTTCCGTGATGTTTTCCTCTATTCTAATGATTTGGGTCTAGATCATTCTCTCCGAAAATGTTGTCATTTTATGTGAATTTCTTCACACGTCACAGTTTACCTGTTTTGCACGGACTTCTTTGCGGTTTTTTCCGTTTTGACTCCCACGATGTTTTCCAGAATTCTGATGATTTGATTAGATTGCATTTTTGGTTTTCTTGAGATTTGTATGATTTTTTGAGCCATTCTCGTCAAAAACCTTGTCATTTCATGTGATTTTCTTTGTCGCATAGTTTCTCGTGATTTTGATATTTCATGTGAGTTTCTTCTTAGTTTTTGTATACCATCTTGCACATCCATATAGTCCTGACTTAGCATTCATATTAGCATGATTAGAGCACAATCTAGGCTTAGCAAACATTCATTCAGCCTCTCACAAGCGAATTGGACTAGAAAAACCAAGTTTCTTGGGCGTACGGGGGTGCCTAACACCTTCATCGTGCGTAATAGGAATCCTTACCCATACTTTGGTTTGTTGACATCTGGCCTTCATGTTTAGTGATTTGTTTGTGGTTTTTCTCGTCTTTCTCTTAAAAGACTAGGTGGCGACTCCTTTTATTTTCGTTTTTATCCTGTCTTGCACCTTCGCCATCTTAGCATGGTTATGATCTCCTCCCTCTGGTGCGAGTCCGTGTTGGATCTCTGAACGAGCATGGTCACAAACGTAGAAAGGTGTTCAAGTAGAGACATTGACACAAAATACCCCTTTTTTTTTGCATCCTTATCTTGAACTGTTCTGGTTTTGTGTTTCTCACTATTTCTACATTCATCCAACAAAGGAGTGCATAGTGAACTTGATGTAGGTGGGAATGTCAACTCAAAAGCTAAGTCCCTTTTAGATGTAGAATAAGAAAAGTAAGAATAAGTAGAAAATAATATTGGTATTTTGATAGTGTTATTATTCTGTTTGGAAGTGATTTCCTTTTGAAAGTAAGTGTGTATGAAGAAAAATTCTAATTTAGTTGTAAGGTGAAATAAGTATCAACATAAATGAAATTACATAATATTATAATTTGAAACATATATACATAATATTAAATGTATATTATTTTTATAAAAAAATAAACATCTCGAATACATGCATGCATCAGAATAACTTTATTCCACCTTTCCTGTGGAATAACTATTCTAGAATAAGTCATGCAAAACTATTTATACCTATCCTGTGAAAATCAATTTCAATGTAACGTGCACAGTCGTACAAAACTGAGTTGTGACTTAGTTGAATGGCAGACATGTTGTCACAATGGATTTCCAACGAGTGGCGAAGAGGGATAAAGAGCTCTTGAAGGAGATAACAAAGCCACCATACTTAAGAAACAATGCTGACAATGATGCAATAATCGGACTCAGTGCTTGATCTAGAGATAGTGGTTTGTTTCTTAGCAAGCCAAGAGATCGGGTTGCCACCGAGGAAGACACAACCACTAGAGACAGATTGGCAATCAGCTAGTTCGCTAGCCCAATCAACATCAGTGAATGTTTGTAGCCGCAACGAGCGTTGGAGAGGGCAATGAAAGTAGATACTATGTGTAGACACCTAGGTCTTTGGTCAATGTTGACAGGTGGACCCGACAAAGAGTGCAACTTGATAGTGTGGAACCGGTCATACTCCATATTCCCAAACTAAGTCCATAAACCCAAACCACCATAAAGCCATCAATTAACCCTAAAACAAACCAATCTGTGTGCTCTAGCCTAGTGGGATGCGTGGCCCGATAGCGTGGCCCAGGTGCGAGTAGGGATTAAGACATCCAGGCGTGCGGCGCCCGACCAGTCCCTTTCATCGTACCTCATACGTAGCCTCCACCGAGCGCCACACCCTGTTTGTCTTCTCGGCGTGACTAACACCCTGCCATGGCCACAACCCACCGCACCTGTCCTTGCCACAGCCTCACCAGTCCCTGCCACGCCCTCACCGTTGTGTCGCTGCATGCCACCTCTGGATTAGCTAGCACGCCAGCGTTCCACCTGCAACCGCCAGACACTCACACTCTGCCACGCCACCCTAGCTCACCTAACACGGAACCCACTACCAAGACCGAGAGACCTTCCCGTAGCGAAGACCCGATTCAGTTGTGAGAGACGAGAGCACCAAATCACCGTGTGTGTGAGAGACTGGAGAACCAGAGTGCGCCTGAGAACCCATCTCCTCAACCACCTCTAACCCTTCTTCCTTGGCATCGAGGAAGCATCCTAACCAACCTCCGAGTGCACTCGAGTCCTCCGTACCAGTCCTTGCTTGCCGAAAAGCTACATCCATCTCGCTCGTCGGAGTTTCAGTCGCTAACCACAAGGGAAACATTCTGGTCACCAACAGGTACCCATTTCGCTCGAGTAATTAGAGGATAGCTTAGTGGACTTTGTTTTGCTTTCCATTTGTGTTTCCTGCCATTTTCTTTGTTTAATTGTTGCATCCCGTTTCTCACCTGCTAACGTAAGGCCATCCTGGTCATTGAGTGCACGGCCTAAACGTCCCGATGGCTCCCTCTCCTTCTCCATTCAACTCCCATCGTGACTGAGACAAGCTTTGGGCCAAGGCCTCCTCATGGAGGTCATCCGGAACATGGTCGATGGTGATGCCAGTGACGAAGATGGGGAGGGGACCATAGTATTTTCTCGTTGGTTTTCTCGGCATTTCCCTCATGCCATGCCATCCCTTTAGATCCCCGAATGCCCATTTTATTGTGATAATGCATGCATTGCGTGGGATGAAGCGATGAAGGAGGAAGGTCAGAGCTCTATTCTAAGGGTGTGCCCCAATTGCGTATCCCAGATGCACGTATCCATCAGGGATTACGTAAGGTGAGACCTGACCAAGTCTCGTCCATGTAGCCTTTCCTTAACTTCCCTGGTGCGCCTCGCACCTGTAGCACAATTAGTTTCTTTGTTTGCTTGTTTCTCGTAAAGCTTTTGTTCTGATCCTTTTTACCTAAGTTTTCAAAATCATGCATGATCCCATCCTGCATGAATACCATGCATCATTCGTTGTTAGAACAAGTGGAAGTGCTTGGGAGTGATTGTAACGACCCAGGGATTATGCCTACTTTGGAGCATCTCCTAGGTGCACGCAACAAAGGTGCGTCCTAGTTGCGCTGTTGTCCCAGGGATTATGCCTAGCTAGGTCTGGTCTAATATCTTCCCACCATTTGCATCATGTCAGGTCCCCCAACATCAAGACACACTCAGCTTTTAAATCATTCATCATCCACATAGCCATACATTAATTGGCATTCAAGCGCCTACATAGCCACGCAAGCGAGCAATAAATCCAAGAAAGACCGACTCTTCGGACGTGCAGGGGTGCCTAATACCTTCCCTGTATGTAATAGGAGTCATCGGACGTGTAGGGGTGCCTAATAACTTTCCTGCATATAATAGGAGTCCTTACCCTTTTTTTGGCACACACTGACCCATGTGTTACATCCATTTGGCACAAAGTCACTCTTATCTTGCAATCAGCTTTATTTTTGATTTTCGATACGATTTTCCTCGTCTTTCCACTTTCAATAGGCTAGGTGACTCCATGTCCTTATCTTTATTTTGTTTTGCCTCTTTTCAGTGTTTTCGAGTCGTTTTTCCCCTGTTTTCGGATTCACCAGATCTACCGTGGCCCTATCGATCTCTACGCGGTCCCGATCGCATCGAAGCGCGGTTTCCCCTGCTGGCATGGTCACACTATGATGAAGAGTTCCTTTAACATAACGAAGAACTCTTTTGGGACTTTAAAGGTCAGCAATGGTAGGATGTTGGAGATGTTGTGAGAGCTTGTGAATGGAATAATCGATATCCAGCGAGGACAAGGTGAGATAAAGAAGACCACTCACAATGCTTCGTAAGAGAGTGGGTGACTCTATTGGAGTAGAGTCAAGCTTTTGCTGAGAAGTAGTGTTACACGCCATCAGAGTGGAGCAAGGACTGCAAAGAGACATGTTAAATTTCCGCAGCAAATCATATGCATTCTGAACTTGGGACAGCTGAAGTGTGTCTTTGGTGCGAGTGATTTCGAGACCAAGAAAGAAGCCATGAGGCCTTAATCATCGACAGTCAAACGTGGAGCAAAGATCAATAAGAAAATGAGTGATCTCCACAGGATTTGAGCCAGTGACAACTAAGTCATCAACGTAAACAAGAATAAGCAAGGTGTGACTAGGGGAAGTACAAATGAAGAGGGATGTGTCCGAATGGCTAGCATGAAAACCATAGGATAGAAGAAAATCTTGAAGTTCGTGAAACCAGGCACAAGGAACTTGGTAAAGGCCATATAAGGTTTTGTTGAGTCGGCATACATGAGAAGGCCTGAGAGGATCACAAAATCTAGGTGGTTGCTGCATAAACACTTTTCAGTAAGATTTCCTTGAAGAAAAGCATTTCGAACATGCAATTGCTAAAGAGGCCAGTCCAAAGACACAGTGAGAGATAAAATAACTCGAATTATCGTGTACATCAACACAAGACTGTATGTCAGATCGAAGTCAATGCTAGGTAGTTGGTGATAACATTTGGCAACCAATCGAGCTTTGTACCACTCAACAACACCTATGGAGATTCGCTTAACGTGAAAAACCCATCGACAACAATGACATTGTAGTGATCCTTTGGTGGGATGAGAGTCCAAGTAGTATTACAATGGAGAGCACTAAATTTAGCCTCCACGGTAGCTAACCAACGAGCAGACAGTTTGGCTTATGTGTTAGTGGATGGCTCATGGAGACTAGGATCAGAGAGAGAAGTTGCAAGAGCCTGAGGTAAGGGATGAGAAGAGGTTTGCTTGAGAATGCTAACCAGAGATCGAAACTTGCGAGGTTGTGTAGATGTAATGTTCCCAATTTCCATAATAATTTAAAATTAATTAAATTACATGAAACTAAAAGCTAAATAGTAATATCAACTACCAGGAACCTGTGTGTGCGGCTACGAGACTCCAGACTATGTACACTAAGCTAACACCAATCTACATGTTTGCACCTATAACTTAAAACCACAAAGGAAACGTAAATGACAAAAGTCACCTAGCACACATCCTACGAAAAATAGCAAGAAATAAATCTATATTAATTTTTCCTTAAAAATCATTTCGCAAATCATTTTCTCCAAAACCACCAAGACTAACAAATTAGGCCCAATAAGCCAAATACCACAGCAAACGCGGCCCACACCAGCCAAAATAGCAAACAGGACTTTACCAGCCCAAAACCAGAAACAAGGCCCACAATGGCCAAAATCATACACAATGAATCAGGAAGCCCAATGCTAGACAACCCCTCTCTTGGAAGGCAGTCCTATCTCTTAAGATGCTACTAGCTACGAGGCACATGTCTCACTCGTACTAGCCACCACAAGGTACGCCTTCTCACAGCGTCCTCCACATGGTGCTCAAGAAGGAGTGTCATACCTCCACACTCGACAACACCTGAGCCTCAGTGCTCACAGTGACAGTAGGAATATCATACCTCTCCGTCATGCCACAAGACACCTTAACCCTCGGATCTCAACCTCGGCCCCACGAACAACAGTCAAGGAGTATCTTACCTCCAAGACCCGACGAACACTCGCTTCGGTCAATCGACCCTTGACCTCAATCAAGGAGACGTGCTCGACCACTCGAGAATATCGTCACATTCTCTGGTCTCGACGACACAAACCCACGTTGTCTCAGTCCGCACATAGAAAACCAGGAAAACCACTTTCCAAAACAGGCCAATACTTCTCTTTGAAAACTATTTTCAAACCATTTTATATCTTTGGAAACTCATTCAAAACATCGACAAAATGGCATATCAGGTGTACCACAAGACCACCATAGATGGCCCACGACCTCATCTCAAATGGGCAAATCCAACCAATCCAGAAAACCCATGGAAATCACATTTCATAAGGATAGCTAGGGTCTAAATCGGCAGATCGCTTTAAAAATGGAATACCTAAATTCCCTGATTCAGTGGACCGAAAAGGATCGGTTGTCCAAACTGGGTACAAGTCAACACTCGGTGTTTGGAACGACATACCAAAAACCAGATTAGTCTACCGAAAATCCCTCATTCGGTAATTTGATTTCGTTCAGTTGACCAAACCTATACCAGGAGGACCAAATTGACAGTAAAACAGCATACCAAAATGACTCAGTATGTCGTTTTTAGCCAAAGTAGAAAACATCCTCCAGTCTTAACTTGCAAAATCATCCAAAATGTGACCAAAGGGCGAAACCCCAAAACAAACACCAGAAAATGCTACTAAAACATATATTGTAGACCCTCGAGTCTACTCCAAATCTACATAAATAAAACCAAAATCTATTCATCATGTTAGGAGAAATAAATTTGAGAAGTCACAAGGGTCGAAAACGACGCAAAATCACCCAACACCATTAATGGCCATAAATACCACCATAAATCATCATAAATTTACAATAAATTCTAGGAATGTAAATTTACCTAGATTTCATGCATTCCTATCATTTTCTACAATTTTCATGCTTTCTACATTACTAGGGTGAGGTGCATACCTGAGAACGCACTTCGGCGATCCACGCCAACTCCGGTCGACCACTGGCAACTCCAGGCGTCCTCGGCCACTCCACGACCTCAAGGACACCGCATTGAAGCTCCACGCACCGCTGTACGCCGCTGCACACCACTGTTGAACCCACGCACGTGAGCTGGAGGTTTAAGCACACCGAACAGAGGCAACAAGGGAGAAAGGAAATGGAGAAGAGGGAGAGGATGAGGTGGAGGAGGGGGTGAGTGGAGGGAGAGAGAGAGGGGAAGGAAGGGAGAGAGAGAGAGAGACAGTGGGGCGGAGGGGAAGGAAGAGTGGTGTGCTCGGGAAGGAAGAGGAGGCACGGGAAAAAAGGGAAGGATGTGTTGCTGCATAAGGAGTGTGCATTGGCTTAAAAAACCACGTAGGAAAGAAGGTAAGTGTGCATGCACACTTGCCAACCTCCACCTGCCCAACACAAATCCTGCACACACAACCACCCATTCCTAACACAAGGCCAACTGCAAGCCTCACAAACTAGCCCACATACGTGGGTCCTACACGGACCCACACACAGGCCCACAAGTACAGTGCCACATGCATAGTGCCAACCACTCACCTTGCCAATCACGCACAGTGCCAACCACGCACAAGAACATACAAACTGAAGCCGACCCACGAGACTCAAGCCCAAAATCACAAAAACACACCAACAGGCCTCCGAACAATAACACCCATCTAGGGATAAATTCATTAAAATTGTAAATAATTACAAAATAAATTTACGGGTGTTATAGTAGAAGACTCAAAACGACTACAAGTAGATGACGATGTAGGATAATCAGGCGATGAGATAACCCAAGTGTTTGTGGGGAGAGAAGCTTGAGAGGGCAGTGAGTGTAGTGGGTGAACAATGGGAACAATGTCAGTGGTTACGTTTGAAATCGTATCTGGGGGGAGAAATTTGTTTACAGTAAGAAATACAAAAGGGAGGAGGAAATGCAGAATCAAAAGAGGAAGATGTTGAGGAAAGGTTGCTGCTGGTGGTGCCAGGAAATAGATGTTCATCGAACGTGACATGGCGAGAGAGATATCCTCCCAGTGAGAGGATTAAAGCATATGTATCTGTGACCATGCCGATCCGAGGGAGGTCCCGGCGCAGAGCCGCGCTAGAGGGAAGGAGAACACAGCCATGCCAAGATGGCGAAAGCGCAAGAAAAGATAAAAGAAAAAGAAAAGAGGAGTTGCCACCTAGTCTTTTAAGGGAAAGACAAGGAAAATCACAAAAAAGATGAATGTCTAAGGTGCAGATGTGTAGGCTGGATGTCTGCTAACCGGAGGATGGGTAAGGATTCTTATTACGCACGAGGAAGGTGTTAGGCACCCTCGTACGCCCGAGAAACTCGGTCTTTCTAGTCTAATTGCTTGTTAAAGGCTAGATGAATGTTTGCTAAACCTGAATTATGCTCTAATCATGCTAATACTGTAACATCTGTACCTGGCTTTTTCATTTAATATAAACCATGGAATTTCTTGTAATTATTTGTGTGTGGTTTATTAATGGTAAATCCAGATTGTGTTTGTTGGCTGTGGTCTCTCCCTGTGTTTTGTGCTCTTGGTTCACCCTTGCGGGGTGGCTCCTTGGCTTATGGGTCTGTTTGTGCTATTGGGACCCAAGTTTGGGGGTGAGACCCATTTGAGGTTGGACCTAGTCAAAGGAGCCCAATCGCCATGTGACATGAGCCACCCGTTCTTTCCTGTGACTCGCATCCTCTTCTCCCCATCTCGTGAAGCCTAGCGGGGAAGAAGGCTGCTCGTTTCGTCCCCTCCATCCCGAGCTACGCCTAGCTGGTGGATGCCGGTGGGATTCCGGGATGGCAGGCCCGCCGGGGGTGTTAAGAGGAGGCGCAGTGGCTGTGTTGGAGAACGGCATGCCGTGGGAAGGAGAGACTGGGGTGAGTTGCGTGCAAGAGGAACTTCGTGCCCAGAGGAGGTTGTGTGAGCTGAGGAGAGCTTGCATCAAGCCTCGCCGGAGCACGTCGAGCACGTGTGGAGCTCACCGGTGCAAGGTACGCGTTCCTCCTTCTGTTTCTTTCCTCGGTTGAGGCATGTTAGGTTTAAAGGAAAATCATGGATAATGATGTTAAAATCATGCAAAAATGAGGAAAATGTTGGGAATGAGAAGAATAATGTGGTTATGTTGATATTATGTTGATTCGCGGGTGTTTTGTAAGATTTTCGTGGGTATTCTTGATGCATGCCACAGTGTTTGTGTTTGGGCTTGATGCCTTTGTGATTTTTGTTAGAACAACATGCTTAGTGGTTTTATGATCAGATTGAGGGGTTTTGAAGTAAACTTGGAGGTCTACACCTCATGTTTTATTGGTAATTTTTGTGGCATGTTTGAGGGGTCTGATCCTTACTCCCACCTTGGAGAGAAAGGGGTGACGGTGACCTGGGGAATTTTCTGCAACTGCAGAAAACGGTATGCCGAATTGGATTCGGTATACCGAAATACTCCCAAGTGGTGCCCTGCGTGGTGGATTCGGACGACCGGAGAAGTTCGATCGACCTATCTGACAGGGGACTGATAAACCTGTCAGGGATTCGGAATACCGAAATTCTTCGGTATGCCGAATCAGGAGATTTCGATATACCGAAGCCCCCTTCAGTATGCCGAATCAGGGGATTTCGGCATACCGAAACAGAATTCGGTATGCCGAATCAAAGTCCTGAGCTATTTTGCGTAATGTTTAGAAAAATGATGATTAATATGGATAAATACATGAAAAATGTATTAAATGCATGGAAATGACTTGTAAGATGATGCATGCAAATATGTTGTTTTTAATGATGTTTTCCATGAGATATTGAAACATGGTTTATGTGTATGAATATGGACCCGTGTGAGGGGTGATTGCATGGTACAAAGACCATGAAAGAATGTGTGGGTTTAAAGACCACAAGTAATGATTTGATGCATAATGCATGTGATTTGCAAAGTGTCTTATGAATAGAAAATGGTTTTGATAAATGTTTTGAAAAGACAAATTGCATATGATTTTAAAGAGATTAAAGGAAATTGTAGGAATCACAATGAAACCA
>JAMKQA010070264.1:0-10980 GCA_024699735.1 Posidonia australis | reverse complement strand
TAGTGGGCCCAAATGGGCTCAATCAGGGTTTAGTGGGCCTTCATGGGCCCAAATGGGTTTCCATGAACCAAATGGCCTAGGTTAAGGGGTTTGAGCTCAACCACCAGACCCATCCTGCAAAATTGGTAAAATTGGGGTGTCTACACCACTCTATAACGTCCTGATCCCGAGCACACTACCAAATAACAGTATCAAAAGCATAATTAAACTAATTACAGAAACATTAAATAACTGTAACTAAGGCTCACCTTCAGGATCTCAATGTACGACTACAAGCTCCGACTCCTGCACTGGAACTCGACTGCACCAAACTGCACCTGAAAACCAAAGCACACGTCAGTGACATCTAAGTCACTCGGTATGCGCCCCAAACACACAAACCACAAAATCTCGGCAAAACCATTAAAACTCCGCTTTTGATTTCAAAGTCGGTTTTCTTTTGGAAATCCTCTTTTTCTTTTTATTTGAAACCTCATTCAATTTTATTCTGTTTGAAATCACTTGGGATCCTGAGCCCAAGTCTAAACTCTTTTTTAAAACCCATCTTTCTTTCCATTTCAAAACATTTGGAAATTTATTTCAAAACCACATTCTCTTTCAGAAACACACATTTTTCATTTCCTTTTAAAAACCTTTGGAAATCATTTTCCAAAATATGCCTTTTTCAATACTTGGGATTTCTTCCCAAAATCACACTTTCAAGTTAACACTTCTAACCAGATCAAGCCTAAAACACAATGCCTTTCAGGCTCAAAACTAAATCATAAATATTGGCTGGTAACTGGTTAAAACATCATCATTATTCCATTTCAGGATTTTAGAACTATTTCATAAGTCCAATCCTGGACAAACTACATTTCTTTCACATTTCTCAAATCACATTCTTTCTTATTCATTTCCACTTTTCTTTACTGTTGTTACCGTGATCAGGGGTAACCAGGCGCACAAGCAGTAGGCGAGGACATCCTTTCCCCTACCTTTCTGCAATGCTGCAGTGAAATTCCCCGTGCAGGATGCCACCGCCCCGGCCAACTGGCCTCAATTTCTTTTTCATGTATGCACAGGGATACGTCTTTGTCTGACGCCCCATCGGTGACCCGAACAACTAGGTCCAATGACCTAGGCTCAACCTACACTGTCAATGACCTGAACAACTAGGTTCAATAATCTAGGCTCAGCCTACACCGTCACGAGCTCAGTGACCCGAACAACTAGGTACCACGACCTAGGCTCAGCCTACACCGTCTCAAGCTTGGAAACCACAGTCGTGTCTGGCAACTAGTTTCATTGGAGCCTCTTACTCCTACCACATTGTCGACACCAACCCCCATGGTTCCTTAACACATTATTAGTATTTCATTTCAAAACTCTTTAAACTTTTCTTTTCAAAACCATTTTCCATTTCATTCTTTTTCATTGCTGGAATTTGTTTCCATGCAATACTTGATCCTCCACTGGGGTCCCAACTCAAATCATGAAAACCACGCTTAAAATCATAAATTGGATCTCATGCCCAAAAACCACACATAATCAGTCATTTTGTTCATTTATAGGGTCTAAAACCCAAAACCACGCAAAATCATCCTTTTTATTCATTTATGGGATCAAAACCCAAAACCACGTCCAAATTTATTTATTTGGGTTCCACATTCCTTCATGTCATTACATAGGGAAAACATCATTCACATATGCTCAACATACCTTTAAAACCATTTATCATTCATTTAATTCATATTAAGCATATCAAGGTCAAGGCAAAAACGGCAGACCGGAACCAGGTTCGGCATACCGAAATTCCCTAACTCGGTATACCAAACATTTTCGGTATACCGAAACCCCTTGTTTCGGTCGATCGAGAGATTTCGGTCTACCGAAACCAGCTATCCTAGCTTAATCTATCAGGAATTCGGTGTACCGAATCCAATTCGGCATACCAAAAACCCCACAACCAGGGCACTCCCTTGTTCCAAGCGGTGAAAATCGTCCAATGTCGGAGTCCCAATTGGACCCCCCAAACACTAACCAAAATTTTCCATAAAATCATTGGGTGTAGACCCTTGAGTCTACTTCAAAACCCCACAATCCATTCCTCAATCCATCAACTATATGATTCATACGAAAATCACAAAGGGGAAGAGCTCAGTGAAACCTACTGTAGCTTACAACCCCAAATCACATTCAATTCCACATATCTTCATCCTAACCACATGATATCTATAATTTCATGCAATACAACTCATTCTCATCATTTTCCCTATTTTTCTACAATTTTACATGCATTTCTCGCCATTTACATGCCATTTACTCATTACCCAAACAATAGCGAAACGAGGAAGGAATAAGGGTCGCGTACCTATGATGGCGCCTCAGCGAACCTTCCCGCACTCTAGCGAGCCTTCACGGGCCCCGGTGAAGCCTCTCCCACCGGCGGATCACTCGAGCAACTCTTCCTCAGTCGCGCGCCGCCTGCTCTCTCCCTTCCTCCTTTCCTTTCTCGCCACTCTCCTCCTTTGCCCACTCCTGCCTCCCTCTCTTTATCTCTACCTCCTCCCGCATGGCATCGGCCATCCATCCTGTCAGAGGAGACAGGGAAGCAAGGGCCTCCATCGCTGGTGGCACGAGTATGGATGAAGAGGATGGAAAGAAAGGAGAAAAAGAAGGAAAGAAAGGAAGAAAAGAAGGAAAGAAAGGAAGAAAAGACTGGTACACAAACCAAGGCGACTGTGCATCCTCAAACCGGACTCCACATTGGTCCCAAATCACAGCAGGAGCACTACAAGCCAACCACAAACTCACACATCCAAGAAATAACAGATTATCCATTAATAAACCATTTATACCATATTTCAATTAATTACATGGTTTATAAATAACAATGGATAATTAGGCCCAGATGTCAAAGTCAAGTATCTACTAGGGTTTATTATTAACTTAGGGAGAAGAAAGGAGTCAAATATTAATGTCTTAGGACACCTTAAGTTATCAATGTAGAAATCACAACCCAACAGAGAGTGGGAGAGCAACTTACACTGGCTCGGTTTACCTAGTTCGATTGATTTTAACTAGAAAGATATTTTACTTAAGGGACTTTAACTTTATTGTAAAACAAATAGTTTCCACCTTATTGGTGGACAGAAAAAATATATTGAAAACCATTAAAAAACTAAAAAGACAAGTGGATAGGATATTATTTCATTTTATTTTGCTACTGCAGGTTGAGAAAACAACACAAGCATGAAAAATCGAAAAGACTTGTAGGGGAAGCAGTCTGTAATTTGCATCACCTGTAATATAGGTGCCAAAATGAGTTGCCCCTTTAGATGGTGGCGAGACTCAGTGCCTTATGAACTGGCGGTGTGAATTACAGAGCAATTATTTTCTAAAAAGAAAACAACATAAGAGGTCTGGTTGTCGTGAAACCCTACACACACGACTACCTAGACCTAAAACTACACCTAATGTCCAAATAAAAGAAGAAAATAAAATAAAGAAAAGGAATGGAAGATAACTTACATTGCACAGGGGTTAGCTTAAACCGGTCTCATTGTGATCGCCAATTTTGTGGACGTGGATATCGAGAGGTTTTGTAGAATTGCCGAGGTGTCCACTCACTTCGTCATTCTTGTGATCGCCACTTACCAATTCACTTTCGCTAGTTGACAAGGTACCTTCAGGAGTTGTGGTGGAGTTGTGGTTGTGTGGATTTTCGGTTCACTGGGTCAATGGCAGGATGTTATCTAGTGGTGTCCCAGTGCGATGTAATATCCTTCCCTTCAAAACAAATGAGAAAAGTAAAGAAAATCTAGATTAGACTAAGTGTAGTAAGAGTAACAAGAAATAAACAACAGAAAAACATAAAAATGCAGCTAAATACTAACAAGGGGTGGGGTGGTTCTCCGCATGCATATGCCATGGGCAATTATATGAATGCAAGTTTTTTATGATAAAAATAATGAAGAAAAAAGGAAGATACCACCGAAGGTGCGCTTTTGCTTGGACAGAAGATGATCTCTAAGATCTATGGCTCTCTCTCTCTCTCTCTCTCTCACAAGCTCTCTAGAGTTTCTAATGGCTCCTTAAAAATTTTGAAGTACCTCCTCTTGGATTGAAGACCTAAGGGGTCTATTTATAGAGTTTAGGCACTCTAGATCTCGTCATTGACGAGTGGGAGATCAATGGCTAGGATTAAAATTGAAAATATGACAAAAAATCCTTTATTAGATCTCATTGCATGTGGGATAGTTTATACAATAATACCTAATTCAGGATGAGGTGCTTCTACTACTAAGAAAAAGAAAGTTATGTGCAATTTATACATATTTACACCCTAGGTTCAGGTTCCTAGATGGCTCACATCCTTCTTCTTCCTTCCTTTATTTATTTATTTATATATCTTATTAATTTTTATTTTCTTTTTTCTTTTTCTCTTTTTTTTTGACTCATTTAATTGAAACAATTCAAATATAGAAGACTCAATTATGTACATATTTACAAAATATTTCCACAACTTAAGATATTGAGGATCATGAAGAGCCATGCTCTCCTCCTTTTCAATGAGTAATTCCAAAAATGGTTTTAAATGTTAACCATTGACCTTGAAAATTTCATCGTTCATTGGATTCTCAACTTCTATAGCTCTATGAGGATATAAAACTTTTATCACATAAGGTCCAGTCCACTTGGACCTTAATTCCCCTAGAAATAAATGAAGTCTAGAGTTATATAGTAGGACCCTTTGACTAGTGGGAAATCATTTTCTAATAATCACTTTATCATGAAAGATCTTGGTCTTCTCCTTGTAAATCTTAGAATAGGGACCACTTTTAAATTTAGGATTTGCACAATATTATCTCCTTTGCACTTGTCTAGATCCATTATGACCTCCTAAGCAAGTTGGATATAATCAAAGATATCACTTTCTTTCACAAATCCTGTCTGCTCCTCACTAATTAATCTCGACAAGATAGAGACCAACTTTTTATTGAGGATTTTAGAGAAAACCTTAGAAATAACATTGCCAACACTTATAGGTCTAAACTAAGTAAAACTAGCAGGATGATCAACTATGGGAATCAAACAAATTAAAGAAGTGGAGATACTTCTATGCATTTTGCCTCCAATAAAAAAACTTAACCAGCGCAACCATGCCATCCTTAATAATATCCCAAGTTAACAAATAAAACCTGAGAGAAAAACCATCTAGCCCAGTAGCCACATGAACAAGCATAGACTATAAAGTTCGAAAAATCTCATTCTCATTTGGAATAGCCATGAGGGCAGAAGATTCTTTTGGTGTCACAATTGAAGGAATCACCTGTAGTAAGTCATCATCATTAGCACAACCTTTAGAAGAAAATCAGTTCTTGTAAAAAGCTGTAGCCTTGTCCTAAAGTGATTTAATGTCATGCAACCAATTGCCATCATAATTTTGAATAGCATGAATAAAGCTTCTTTGTCTTCTATTCTTGACATAATTGTAGAGGAAAGTAGTGTTACGATCACCTTCTTTAAGCCATTGACATCGAGCCTTTTGGCTCCAAAAAATTTTCTCTTGCCTAAGAGCATCATGAAGATGTTGATTGGCCACACCAATTCCTCTAAGCCATCATCCAAGAATGAAGAATCCAAAGCATTTTGAACAACATCCACTACTTCCTCAACTTGCTTAACCCTTGTGAAAATATTTCCAAAATTGTTTTTATTTTATTTTCGTAGATGCTTCTTGAGCCTTTTTAAATTGAGAAACCATTAGAATGAGAGATCTCTGCCATCCTTGACACTTTGATCCCATGACTCCCTAATTATCATCAAGCAACCATTATCAGTGAGCCACGCATCCAGAAACTTAAAAGGCTTTGGACTTGTAGACATCTCATTTTCGCATTTCCCAGAGTCCATCTAGGATAGGAATCTTTGAGGTGTCCCAGATTACTCGACTAAGGATACATAACATATTTTCCAAATTTTCTATGACTTCTTTAAAAACATTTATGATTTTACTTGATTCAAAGTCATTAGCTGTGGTAGAGCTGGCACTTCCACCTTACTCAAATTAGTGGTAGATTTGAGAATCATAATCTTAAAGAAAATGTTCCTATGATTTCAAGGGATTTTTGATGTATTTCCGGACTTTTAAGATATTTCTATGGACTACGATAAAAGATGGGGGGAGGGGGGTAAAACGTAAAAGACCAATATGTTGCCTATGTAGTAGGCGACATGCCCTGTCGCCGCTTGACATGGCAACGAGATGCATAAGTGTCGTAGCATAGGGTGATAGATATCCTAGGCATTCTCTCTCATATAATTTGTTATTCCAGGCTTTAATATGACATATGGGATATTTATAAACATTATAATGTTTTTTCCCATAATTATTATAATTTTCCAACACATAAATATATATGCATATCATATAAATCCTTATAAATGCTAAATAATTCCAGAAAATTATTGAAATTTGGATGACTTGATAAGTAAGAGTACTTTTCTTTATTTTAACAAAAAATGGGATTTTATGGTAAGTTATCACGTTTTTAATGTTATAACTTCATTTAAATCCAGATTATGCTAAAAAATAAAGATAAATCCAAAATATCTAGTTGATTGCCAATCGATTTTAAATCCTATAAATCCTTGATTTTAACTAATATTTTCGCAATTATTGGAGATTTAAATTTTCAAATTTGATTTACTTAACATTTTGAGTTTAAATTGAATTTGAACTTATTTAAAATCCTTCTATTTCGAAGACAATTTTAAGTCAGTGATTTGGTTAATAGATTCGTAATAAGATATTTTAGGATCTTAATTTTCAAAAATTCTCCCTTTATAGTTACTCAGCGCCAACACATGCGACGACTAGCTGATATGGCATATTTCATTCTAGTTGGCTATTGATTCACAGCATGCAGTAGAATTGGAATCTTCAGATTCGTCGCTTGTCTAGGCGACGTCTGAATGATCCTGTCACTAGGTTAGTAAGCGACGAGATCTAAAAAATGAATATTTTGCTATTTTTAGCAAGTTTGATATTGGCCATTAATTTCCAACTTATCATTCATGAGATCTGGAGCCTCCAAACTCTATAAATAGACCCCACTAGGTGAAGAATTTGAGGAGAGGCAATTTAGAAATCCTAAGGTGCCAGTCAAAACCCTTGAGAAAGAGATCTTGAGAGAGGGAGAGGGAAATCCATAGTCCCTACTTTACCCTAGTCCCCCATGGTAATTCAGATCCTAGAGATCATCTCCTATCAAAAAGCCATAGTGCACCTTTGGAGCTCTATCAAGCCTCCATTTCCTTCATCTACTCCACAATGCACGAAAGGAAGGACAACTGCATAAGCACGAGAATGCTGCTGAACAGCATCCTGTCGCCGACTAAGCGAACCAAGAGCTTACACAACCACAACACCACCACATCTCCTGTAGACGTCTTGTCAACCGACATCACAAGTGAAGGACAAGTGGCAATCACAAAGAGTCATCAATGTGAGTGGACACGGTGATAACTCTACATCAACACCCTTCCAAATCTGTATCCATAGAAGTAGCGATCACGATAGGACCGGTTTAAGCCAACGCTCGTGCAATGTAAGTTTTTCCCCCTTCCTTTTCATTTATTTCCGTTTTATCTCTAAATCTAGGTGCAGTTTTCAGGCCTAGCCGTCATGTGATTAGAATTTCATGACAGCCTGGCCTTTTTTTTCAGTTTTTTTTCTAGCCATTAGGAGTTTTCCTTTTCTAGCCACCTATCTCATTGGTGTCGAGTCTCGTTGCTCTTTCAAAGGGCGGCACATTTTGGCACCAATTTCATAGGCGACGGAAACTGGAGTACTATTTTCCTACAAGCCTTTCGTTTTTATCATCTGTGTTGTTTTTTTGTTGGCTTGCAGTAGCCATATCAATAAATAAAAACAACAATATCCTATTCACTTGTACATTTTAGTTTTTAATGGCTTCTTAGTTTATTTTCTATCCACCAATAGGGTAGAAACTATTTGTCTTAAAATAAAGATAAAGTTCATTAAGGAACCACTTTCTAGTTAAAACAACTGAGTGAACGAGGCCAGCGCAAGTCACTCTCCCATGCTTTGTTTGATTGTAATTACTAGATTGAGAACTTAAGGTGTCCTAGGGGCACATTTCTTATTCCATCTCTCTCCCTGAGTCAATAATATACTCTAATAGATACTTGAAACTTTATTGTTTTATGTTTATTTATTACTTTGTGATTTTCTAGGACCAACCCTAAGGACAGAATCTTGGGTTATGGGCTCCTCTATAAAGAGACAAACCCATAGCCTAAGCTCCCTTCGTAGACTTCCCAAAGGTCTAAGGGTTGTACCAAAGAAGACAAATCCCATTGTGTAACCATAGAACCTTAAGGAAAGTCATACCCCCTTGCTATAGCAACCTAATAGGCTAAAAGAACACAGAATAATTAAGCCATTAATTAACTATTGAAACAAGTAAAATCGATGTTCTGGTTGCAAACTTATTCATTTAATTAGCCTTGTTTGAACATCTGGTTTGTCTAGGACAGGCCTTGGTTGCTGGAAGGGATAGTCTCAATAGTTGCTTGTTTGACTGGCATCGCTATCCATGGCCTACTGAATTGGCGAAGAGATCCTGACATCGCACCCATAGGCGATGTAAGATAGACACGCCTTGATTGCCTTGTCTGCAGGGTGGTTTGGCCTTTGATTGCATAACAGGTTATAGGGATCTCAGAATAGTACTGGTTCTATATTTACTTTATTAAACAAAGTTGTAAACCTTTCTCTTTGTATTTCATTGCATTAGGCTTGTAATTTCTTTTTTCAGAAAACCTGTAATAGGTTAAAAGTAGTGTAATATAGAGTCTGTAATTCTCCCTTAGAACATGTAATATCTGAAGAAGATCCAACAAGAGGAAAATCATGCTAACAATGGCAGAAGCATAGTATTCATGGGCCATCTCTTCCAACATACTAGCCATGCCAAGCCCTTCAACTACTATCTCCATGGCCCAAGCAAACAGCTCCTTGGGCCAACACTGGTCTTTCTTCCACGCTCGGACGTCATACAGAGCCCAGTCTACTGAACAAGGTGGAGAAGGAGGAATGAGCTATAACTTACGAGGGGGCAATGAGTCGAACCACTAATCCCTAGCCCATTATAACCCTTCTAGCCCACAAGCTCCAAGTGTACATTGACCTTCCTCATTCCTAAACTCTCACTAAAGCCCATTAGCCATGCCACATATGGGAAATACCTACACTGTACTACCAAGCTCAACAATCCATTTCCCTAGACAAGGCATATTAATGTTGTCCTCTGCACCATAACCTACTACCCTAGCCCTCTCATCTGTCTAACATGCCGTGCAATCCCTACTGGGCCACTATTCACATCATCATCTAGGGGCAGCTCTACCATATCATACTCCATTCTATGCTTGGGCTCAACCCTCCTTCCCTCTTTAACATGGTACCACTCTACAACAATAGTTCCAACAAGGGTACCAGAACCAGGGGCAGACAGGCTCTCCAAGCCTTGATGTTAAAAGAATGATTGCAGACACACTAGCAAAGGAGGCAGTCACATCAAAAGCACCGATTGGCTTCGATACGTTTAGGTTCCCACACTTCATATTGTTGCCCAGATTCAAGCTACCCAAGACACCAAAATATGATAGGATAGGGGATCCACGCAATCATCTGGCTACATTCATCATGGATGCCTTGCCCTACCAATATGATAATGAGCTTACGGTATACCTTTTCTTCAAGAGCCTAAAAGGAGAAGCACTTAGGTAGTTCAACATGCTCACAGCATATGACCTTAGTGACTTCAAGATCATGTTGGACAAGTTTCTACAGCAGTATGTCCACCATATTCAACACAAGCCCACAATCGAGGACCTTCTAGCTGAGAAGATGAGGCTAGACGAAGACTTCGCCACATACGCCAGCTGATGGCCGACCTTTATCACGTCTCTAGCCCATCCCCTTCCAATGCTCTATTCACTGTCGTTGGTACACGCACATCCCCCTCCACTTGGCACAATCACTTGGGTCACTCCTCTGTCAATGTGTTGTGGTGCCTCTTACATCGTTTCAACCTTCCAACAACCTCCAATTCATCTACTGCTTGCCCCATCTGTCCTATTGGTAAATGTAATATCTAGGCCTGATTATCCATTTTCATTATAAACCATGTAATTATTTGCAATATTGTGTTTAATGGTTTATTAATGGATAATCTGTTGTTTCTTGGCTGTGTGTAGTTGTGGTTGGCTTTCTGTGCATCTGCCTGTGATTTGGGACCCATGTGGAGTCTGATTTGAGGATGCACAGTTGTCTCGATTTGCGTGCCGTTCTTTCCTCTTTTCTTTTCTTCCTCTTTTTCCTTCTTTTCTCTCACGAGTCACACCCTTCCACTAATTCCTCGTCTTCTTCTTCTTTCTCTTCTTCAACCCGTTCCACCAGCGATGGAGGCCCGTGCCTCCCCATCTCGTCCAACGGGATGGATGGCCAGCGCCAAGTGAACGGGGGCGGAAATAAGAGAGGAAGGCAGGAGTGGGCAGAGCAGAGGAAGAGTGCGGCGAGAAAGGAAAGGAAGAGAAGAATGGGAGCTGAGGCGCGCGAGTTGGGAGGCGGTGGTGAGCCGTCCGTGCGTTCCGCCGGAGCTTGTGGAGGCTTGCCGGAGTGTGGTAAGGATCGCTTGAGGCCTGAGTCAGGTACGCGATCCCTTCTCCTCCTTCCGTTCAGTATTTGGTTAACAGTAGGTTAAATGCATGAAAATCGTAATAAATGCATGGAAATTGTAGAAAAATCATAATATGATTGGAGATGAGTTCTATGATGTGTTTGTATAAGGATCATGCTAGATTGTGTGGATTTTGGGAGTTTTGTGGAGTTTTTGCCTTAAATGTTTTAAGGTTTATTTCTGAGCATGATTCCTTTACGAATTTATATCTTCCTGTGTGGTTGAT
>JAMKQA010070262.1:0-10917 GCA_024699735.1 Posidonia australis | reverse complement strand
AAAAAACAAGGTTTGGTGGCATTTAGGTAAAAATGATGAAATGTGGTGAAATGTGTAAAGTTTATGGAAAATAATGTTGGATTGAAATGAAATAAATGGAGAAGAGGAAATAGGTGAAGTTGTTGTGGGCTTGATGGGCCAAGATGGATTCACGAATTACTACCACCGTTGAGCTAGTCTATCAGCCCACACGGCAAGGCAGGGGAGCTACCCATGGTCAAGGTGACTCCCACGACCCAAGAGGGATTACACTCCTCTGGTTGAGCCACTGAGTGTCGTATTTCCTAAGGTAGCATCACTCTTGATGCTTCCCAAAATTCGCCCACCACCAAACCCACTTCCATGGTGGCTTAAAGCGAATTTATACTGTAGCTACCATATAGCCACGGAGCACTCTATGAATAACTGCTTCTCACTCCAAGGAGCAATTCAGGATTTGATTGACCAGGAGGTCATCACCAACAATACACAGGAGGTAGAGTCCGCGCCAGCTGCACATACACCTCATTCCTTAGCATCCGCATCTTGCAACATAGTCAACCAGCCCTTGCCTAAGCATGCACCTGGAACATCGGGAGTCTTTTCCTTTCATCTGATGAGGTTACACCGTTTGATCCTTTTCTTCTCATCCGTGATGTCTTAGAACCGTTCCCCTATCAATGTAGTCAATCAATCATTGAAGCTTCCAGTTCAAGAATCAATATGATCTAACTGACTACCAGACAGAGGCGCACGGCTGCAAAACCTGCTATGCAATCCACCCCATCAACAATCAGTTTGTTAGCCAAACCTAGGCATGACTTGACTCACCAAGCGCCAACACCAACTCCACTAGCTTCGGTCCTAGTGGAATTGAGGGCCGATGCTCTTGTGGTCATCACCTTGACACAGGATACTCACCGCATGCCTTATAGCTATACCACAGAAATGTGTGCTGAGGTAACGTAGTCAGAATGGGTATACATGGCCCCGATTCTGGCAAACAAACCCAGCCAGCCCACAACTTCGTCTTCCCAACCAAAAAACCAGATCCTTAATCAAATCCTTGAAGAGACAATCCCAAGAGCTAACCACACCACTACCGAGACTGACCTACCCATAGCTGACATCACGGCCTAATTAAAGAAAGTCGAAGCAGACATTTCCATCTAGGACCTAATCCATACTTCGGCTGAACATCAAGAGGCATTTCTCCAAGTTTTCTAGGCCACTCATGTTTCCCCGACAATACAATCATCAGCCTTGGAAAGCATGGTAGAAATGATAGCCACACCGCAGGTCATTTCATTCTCTAGCTTAGAGCTTCCCCCAGGAGGGACTAATCATAATCAACCCCTGTTCATCACGGTGTAATACCAAAATTTCCGCATTGCTCTCACTTTGGTGGATAATGGCGCCAGTTTAAATGTCTGCCCCTTGCGAATTGCAAGCCAAGTCGACTTTAAATCTGATGACATTACTCTAGCCGTGAAAGGAATGACAGCGTTCGATAACACGCACCATGATGCTCTAGGGATTTTGATCATTCCCTTAATCATTGGTCCTAGTCGTTTTGAGGTCGAGTTCTATGTGGTCGACCTCAAGCCATCCGTCAATCTTCTACTTGGGCACCCTTGGCTCCACAAGCATCAGGTTATCCCCTCAACCCTTCACCGAATGATTAAGTTCTGCTGGAACAACGACATTGTCGTTGTCATGGCAGAAAATCTTGAAAAATAGAAGGTTGAGGCAGTCTCTTCAGTGTTGCTCCATACTGTCCATTTTGACCCTAAGCCTTCTGATGAGCTTTACCGTGTTAACCGCTTTGAACCGATCAATTTCATTATGATTCTCAAGCGTGCCACATAATTGGCCACTTTTGGCAATCCTTTTTGGATGTTCAAGAATCTGTGTCAAAGGTGGGAGTACGATAAAGGAGCACCTCTTGGGCAGAATGGCCAAGGAATCACCGAACTAATTGCTGCAGAGAAAATGCGAGAGTTTGAAGGAATGGGATACGAGTGGTAACCACAAGATGGATACTTGAATTGTCGTAAGTTCCAAAAGCTCATTACTCCATGAGATTTAACTAACTTTGTAAGTGCTGGATTGTTGGATCCCAATCACAGTATTGTGCTTGCAGAGCCTGAGCAAGATAAACCAGTCAATGGATCAAAATGGATATGTGTGGAAGATTATTACTTAGAGGAGGAAATTATGGACTCCAGAGTGGATTCGATATCGTTCATGTCATCGGGGATAGCTATGCTGGCGTTGCCACCTCTGGAGTTAGTTGAAGGACTTTCTACAGGTACAACTACAGTCTCCAATTCAACAAGGGTAGTCTCAACAATAGCAGCATCAGAATATCAGTCAGCTTTGAAGGGGCTGCAATCAAGACAGCCAGAATTATCGCCTTAGGTGTTAGAAACTACCAGTGCCTATTATGTGGATTTCGCTTCCGATGAAGATAAGGGGGATTTTGTGGTAGCACAAGTTGACAACATGCTCAGTGATTTGGAAGTTCTGTTTTAGGAGAAGTTGGCGGTACTGGCAGAAGTCGCACAAAGTGAGCTCAGGCGCAAAAAAGGGAAAGCAATAATGACAGAATATACTGCAGAACAGACAATTGCACAGGGTCAGTCTGCTATTATGACCTTGGAAGAGAATAGATCACTAAACGCTAGACCAAGGGAGTTTATCTCCTATCTGCCAGGAGGTAGATCTAGGTGGTCTTATCAGTCTTGGCCCCACCTGAGTAGTGAGGTCCAAAAAAAAAGATCTTGAGTTAGGCTCAAGAGGGAATGCGGGCGGCAGCATTCACATTAGTTAGTCAGGGGACAGCTGCCCACCTATCACACATGCTATTCAAGAAAATCATGAAAATAAAAACTTTTGTCTACATAATAAGGTTGTGAAAGAGGTAGAACAACCAGATACATCTACAAGTTCAGAAATAGTAGAGTCTGAGATCATTAAAGGTGCATACAAGAAAACCAAGGTTACGGTAACCATTCTAAGGCATCATCATGGGCAGAATGTTGAGAATGTGTGCACTTTTGAGGACACAGATCCATCATTCCAACAAGAAGTCCTTCCTAAGCTTATTGCATGTCGAGAAATCGATGATGCAGAAATAGAGGAGGAAAGTATTGATGCACCAGAATTCCAGCTTTATGACGATG
This sequence comes from Posidonia australis, assembly GCA_024699735.1. Lineage (NCBI taxonomy): Eukaryota > Viridiplantae > Streptophyta > Magnoliopsida > Alismatales > Posidoniaceae > Posidonia > Posidonia australis. The sequence goes on along the minus strand of JAMKQA010070262.1, from coordinate 7,753 downwards.
ATCCAGAAGTCCCGAACTTGCATGTAGAATAGGAAATGGAGTCTGTAAACATTGGCACTGATGAAGATGTCAAGGAAGTGCGAATAGGCACCAGACACACAGTACAGGCCAGAGCAGAACTTGTTGAGCTTCTCCAAGAATATGCAAATATCTTCACTTGGAGTTATGATGATATGGTTGGGCTAGATGTTGAGATAGTCGTGCACACCTTACCACTTAAACCTGACGTCAAGCCAGTTAAACAAAAATTTCGTACATGGAAACTGCAATGGCTGTTGAAATTGAAAGACGAGATAATGAAACAGCACAAAGTTAACTTTTTGAAGGTCATTCTCTACCTAGAATGGTTAGCAAATGTGGTTCCAGTACCTACGAAAGATGGTCGAGTCCGAATGTGTATTGGTTACAGGGACCTAAAAAAAGCAAGCCCAAAAGATGATTTCCCACTCCCACACATTGATGTGTTGGTAGACAATACTGCAGGACACAAAATGTTGTCGTTCATGGATGGATTCTCAGGTTACAATCAAATCCGAATGGTAGAGGAGGATATGGAGAAAACGTCCTTTATTACCAAATGGGGAGTGTTTTGCTATAGAGTTATGCCATTTGGGCTCAAGAATGCCGGAGCCACATATCAAAGGGCGATGTCAGCATTATTCCACGATCTCATGCACCAAGACATCGAGGTTTACGTGGATAATATGATCGGTAAGTCAAAGGAGATTGAAGAACACATTGCTTGTTTGAGGAAGCTCTTAAACCACTTGCAATAGTATAAGCTGCGGTTGAACCCCAACAATTGTGTATTTGGTGTGTCATCAGGCAAGTTGCTGGGATACATCATTAGCCAAAAGGGAATCGTGATAGATCCGAACAAGGTCAAATCCATCATTGAGATGCCTCCTCCTACAACAGAAAAAGAAGTCCAAGGATTGCTGGGGCGGTTGTAGTATATCAACCGATTTGTTGCTCAGTTGACTCCAATTTGTGAGCTGATCTTCAAGCTCTTAAGGAAGAACGCGCAGATCCGCTGGAATGAGGAGTGCTAGGAGGCATTTGACAAAATCAAGAAGCTATTGGTAAGACCACCAGTCTTAGTTCCTCCGACACTAGGGCGTCCGCTGTTGCTCTACTTGTTAGTAACACAACATTCAATGGACACGGTCTTGGGTCATCATGATGAAACAGATTGCAAGGAATGGGTCATTTATTATTTGAGTAAAAAGTTCAATGATTGCAAAGTTAAGTATACCGCAATCGAAAATGTTTACCTATCTATCGTCTCGGCCACACAGCACTTAAGGCACTATATGATGACATATCCAGTTCTATTATTGTGCTGACATGATCCCATGAAATACCGGTTTCAAAACCCACACTAGTAGGTAGATGTGTCAAGTGGTAAGTGCTCTAATCTCAGTTTGATTTCACTTTTGTCACTTAGAAGTCTATGAAGGGACAGGCCGTGGTGGATCACTTAGCAGATTTACCCTTGCCAGAGTATCAACCCCTGTAGACTCAGTTCCCTGACGAGGATATACTATTCGCCATGGAGGAGGAAGACTCAGTAGACCCTCGAGATAAAGATCAGTGGAAACTTTACTTTGATGACACAATTAACAAGAGAGGCATGGGCATCAATGTAGTGCTAGAGACCTCGTAGGGTTAGATGATCCCATTTGCTCGAAAGTTAACCTTTGTGTGCACCAATAATGTGGTAGAGTATGAAGCATGTATTCTTGGCTTGCGGGCTGCATTAGAACATGGAGCGTGGAAACTACATGTGCATGGCGATGCCATGTTAGTCATCTCACATGTTAATGGAAACTAGAGAACCAAAGACCTAAAATTGGTTCCATACCATGACCATCTCTTAAAGTTGATGGCCGAGTTTGAGGAAATACGCTTTTCCTTTATGAACAGGGCCAAGAATGCCTGCGCAAATGCATTAGCCACTCTTGTAGCCTCGTTGTCCATACTAGAGGATGACACAGTAAATGTGTCAGTAGCCTGCACAGACCAGCCAGCACACTGCATGAGCATAGTAGAAGCTGGTTCCACAGTAGAGCTCCCATGGTATCATGACATCAAAGTCTACTAGGAAACCGAGAGTCACCATCCAAATGCATCAGTGGTAGATAGAAAGACCATAGTTCGATTGGCTTCAAAATATGTGCTTGGAGCGGGTCACTTGTACAGGAGGTCTTACAATCAGATGCTTTTACGCTGTCTTGATAAAAAGGAGGCTGATACAGTAATGTCGTCACCTTGGCCTTTCTCAACATGGGGAATAGATGTTATCGGAGCTATCCGCCAAGTAGCTTCCAATGGACATCAGTACATCCTAGTAGCAATTGATTACTTTACGAAATGGGTGGACGCAGCTTCTTACAAGACAGTGACCGCCTCCATGACTGAAAAGTTCATCAGGAACTATATCATTACCCGGTATGGGGTCCCGCATTAAATCATTTCTGATAATGGGAAAAATTTCACAGCCAAAACGGTTGAGGATTTCCTGTAGGAATTCCAGATCAGGCATCACAAGTCCTCCCCATACCGTCCTTAGATGAACGGGGCTGTGGTATCCACCAATTAGAAATCTAACCAAGATTCTTAAAAAGATGGCGGAAACGCATAAGGACTGGCATGACAGGTTCTCATACGCTCTATGGGCTTACAGAACATCAGTCCAGACATCAATTGGAGCGTCTCCATATTCTCTAGTATTTGGTATGGAAGCAGTCCTACTAATAGAGGTGGAGATACCATCACTCCGAGTCTTGAAAGAGCAAAGCTAGAGGAGGCAGAGTTGATTAAGGACCGCCTTGTTCAGCTGAACTTGATAGATGAGCATCGGTTGCAAGCTATGCATCATGCGCAATGCTATCAGAAATGCATGACCAAAGCTTATCAGAAGAAGATCCGACCAAGAAGCTTGTTACCAGGGGACTTGGTCTTGCAAGCAATACATCCCCAATAGGCGCGGACCATTCATCGTCAAACAAGTCTACTCTGGGGGAGCCATCATCCTCGAGGACATGTATTGCATCGAACAGTCAGAGGCAGTCAATTCATGCTACCTAAAAAAGTACTATCAATGATCATAAACAGTGTGTCTTCACTGAACGACACTGACATCTTTCTCCATGCATACATGAATTCATGTTCTTCTACATCCATGTAGCCTTACATCACATCACACACTAACCCCCATTCAGTATATGCATATATAGGCCGATGATTGTTCTCACCATCACATGCATGGATCTTAGCCCGGTGATGACAAGCGAATAAGCTTGCCAATGTTGGGAAAGTGTAGCACCTCCTTAGGTAGATACTATTCAGGTCACCTAGGGAGTGAGAGAGCCACCTTTTATTGTGAATTGGATGAAGTATCCAAGCCGCTCAAGGACCCTACACCTCCCAGAGGGAGATAAAATGTTAGGGGTGAGAATGAGAGTGTGAGAAATAAAACTAAAATATATATTTATGCAAAGGCATAAAAGAATTAGAAGACATGAGTTGCAGATAGAAGTCAGCCCTAAAAGAGAGAGGCATGACGGGTAACACTATCCCTCCAATTTATCTTGGAGAGGAGTCAGAGTGAATACTTGGAATGCATGTTTCCAAAAAGGGCCTAGCCAGCCCTTTAAACAGTAGCAACTCCCCACCATACACCAGGTACCTATTACCTCCAAGCAAGGTATAGGGTGAACTCACATGCTATAAGGGAGAAAGCACAAAGAATAAATAAAATAAAAGAGCAAGGGTATGGTGCAGTGGGGTTTGGAACGGAGCCTGGGACACGATATCGCATTTCCAAAGAGCCACCCAAAAAACTAGGGGCTTGGATAGAGTCTCGTGAGGTTTGGAGTTACCATTCCCTTATACACTTGGCAATAAGCATCCCAATGCTGAGGGTGCTAATAAGATCCTGGAAATCATTCAGCATGCATACATTTCTTTCTACAAACATCACCTTAAAAGCGTCGCAAAGTCCAATATGGTTCTCTTAGTTGGGGAGCGATAACAGCTTTCGATCTAAGAGAATTAGGAGGACATCGCGTAAACCAGGGGCATGCAAACTACTATTGTTGGTTAGGGCCATTTATGTCAAACTAGGGACATGTCAGCTATCCCATGGTTAGACACACTAAGCCAGTACTCGACCAAGGGCATGTAAACTGCTCTGATTGGTTAAGTGTCATCCATGTCAAACCAAGGGCATGTCAGCTGTCCTATGGTTAGTCACACTAAGCCAATCCTCGACAAGGGGCATGTCAGCTACTCAATAGGTTGAGGATCCCAGTAATCTACCAGGAGGCACTCTGAGGATTCTTAAGTTCCTTATGAGGGCTCAGTCATAGAACAATCCCGATCCTTCGAGTTTGATGGCTATATTTCATTACTTGGGTACCTGGTCAAAACTAATCGGTAACTAGGGCCTTCCCACAGGGCTGTGCACAAGATTTTGTCTGTTCAGCAACTCCTTGCTTAGTCAGTTGTAACATTCAGCTTTAGGCCAGTCTTTTTGATTCTTTCGTTACTATTTGCATCGCATCTTTCATCTGTCTACTTTAGACTTACAAAGTGTTGTTGAACGGAACAAAGTTGGAATCTGTTACTAAAACAATGTTTCAAGCATGTTTTGTAGGAGATCATTCACCCTTTCTGGTGAAGCTTAAGCCAGGGAAAACTGAAATGCCTTACAGATCATGGGTTTCCTTACGATGGTTGTGCCTGCACATTACTCAGATGTTCTCCAAGCATGGATTGAATAGTTAACAGAAAGCGATCGCGACAAACTACGGACTTGGGGTATCTCCTTAAAGCTTTTGGATATCGCAAAGGTAGAGGTTTCTTGATACTTCCTATGTGCAACTGCCCTTTTCTGGAAGCCAACTCATCATGTATTCCACTTTGGGAGAATCGAATTGACCCCAACCTTGGAGGATGTCCACAAACTATGTTGTCTACAGATGTTCCTAGGACCCATCGTGTTTATGCAAAGCGATGGATATTCCTCAGTCCTGAGTGAATTGACCAGCCTGTCAACCAGCAATTGTGGTCGTCAGCTTATCTGTTCAGATGGACATTCTCCTATGCTACAGCTGGCCTACTTTGACAAGCTGGTTGGGATGTGCACCTCCCTGGGTGACGACCCATGGTTGAAGGGCTTTGTTACCTACTTCTTAGGGGAGTCAATTTTCAGCCATGGTTGGCTGGTCATAAACATTGAGGTCACCGAGATTGCCTTGGTGATGGTTACCCGTCTGATAGACCTGGTCCTAGTTATCTTGGCAGAATCTTACCGAGCTCTAGACCGGTCACTACGGCGCTGCCGGCACTTTTATGGCTATGGGGCTTTTATACAAGTGTGGTTGGCTGGTCATCTGGGTGTTGAAGTCTTACGTCCGCTACGGTCGGCCTTTGAATCTTACTATCAAAGTGGTCATGCATGCACACTCACCTCGGTTCGGAGGGAGTACGAGTGGTTAGAAAGCTTGACAGAAGACAAAGTCATTTGACACATCATTCCTTCAGCTTCTCATAACTTCAAGGCCTTCTTCAACACAACCGACATGCAACTTATCATCCTGCCGGGTTTGACTAGTGGAGTTGAATGTCACCCAGTCCATGTGATGCAGCAGTTCATCTATCAGCAAGATTCCCTTGTTTAGGGACTAATGCCAGCCCAATTCCAAGAATACTCCTTGAGCTCTTATGCTATGACTAAGGAGCTATGTCACCTGCTTAATGGCTCCATAAGATCGAAGGATCTCACAGTCATAGAGGGGAAAGGTTGCATAGCAGATTACAAAGCCGATGTCGAAGAAGCCTGACCAATCTGCAGCGCTGCTCCCAGCCATACGCTCTTTACCAAAGCTTCATGCTCGAAGAGATCCGAAGATGACGCAAATTGTTGACATTCGCGTTATGCTACTGGTTCATTGCAAGTTGAAATGCATGTAATCAGTTCATTGACTGTTGTAATAAAATTCATTGCAAAACTTCTGGCCAGTTTCTATGGTTGCTGGTGGTTGATGCAGAATAGACCTCGCCATTTCAACAACATGTGCTTAGCTGGTTCAAACTGCTGCTTCCACTTGCCTACCGACTTGGCACTGGAGACCTCCCAGATAATAGTCGAGAATCTCGTTTTATTGCCTAGGCCTAGACAAATGAACTCTTCACAAACTTTTGTACCAAGTATGGCGAAATCCAGCCTACTTCGTTAGACTTGCCCTACTCGAGCAAGTCTTGTTCCCATTTAGACCTCAGATGGGGTTTAGGTGTTCCTATCCTGAATTCGCACCAAAAGGATGAATCTCGGCAACATCTGCTCTGATGGACTTGTTTTAATCGACCAAGTTTTGCTTTCATCTTCTTCTAGGCCTCGTACGACGACTAGAGCTTGTCCCGCTTGGTAAGTCTTCCTCTTCGGCGGACAGGTCTAATGTCCTACCAAACCCTTACCAGTGGGCTGATATCCCGAACTATCCCGTCAGCATCTGTCAATTCGCCATTCTTGGTCGGTAAGTCCAAAACTTACCATTCTCCCTTTGGTCAGTAAGTCCGAAACTTACCAATCTCCCTTTGGTCGGTAAGTCCAAAACTTACCATTTCCCTTTGGTCGGCAAGTCCAAAACTTGCCATTTTCCCATTTTAGTTAGTAAGTCCGAAACATACTATTCTCCCTTTGGTCGGTAAGTCCGAAACTTACCATACTCCCTTTGGTCGGTAAGTCCGAAACTTATCATTTCCCCTCTAGTTGGCAAGTTCGAAACTTGCCATTTTCCCTTTTTGGTCGGTATGTTTGAAACTTACCATTCTCCCTTTGGTCGGTAAGTCCAAAACTTACCACATTCTCCCTTGGTTAGTAAGTCTGAAACTTACCTGTAATGCCTGGAACCCAGCACGTTACCAAAACACAGTACCACAAGCCTAATTACACAAATTATAGAACAAAAGGACTGTAACTAAGGCTCACCTCTAGGATCTCGATGCACGGCTAGGAGCTCCAACTCCTGCACCGGAACCTGGCTGCACGCGGTCTGCACCTGAAAACACACAGCACGCGTGAGTGACATCTAAGTTACCCAGTACGCGCCGCAAAAACACACAACTACAAGCAAGCACAACAAAACCAAAAGAAAACCTGTTTCCTATCATGAAAAAACTTGGTTTTCCTATCTTTGAAAATCATTTCTTGATTAAATCAACACTTGGGACTTCAATCCCAAAAACAAATTCTTTTCTTTACAAAATCACTACTTGGGACGTCAATCCCAAGCCAGACTTTTTCAAAAGCCACCACCTTCTTCTTCTCAAAACAAGTGGAAATTATTTCAAAAACAACTTCCTTTCAAAACATTTCTTTCAAAACCATTTTTGGAAATCATTTTTCTTTCTCGAAACAATACCATTTCAAATCCTAGGATTTCTTCCCAAAACCCACTTTCTAACCAGATCCAGCCTAAAACACAGGGCCCCACTGGGCTTAAAACCAAATCACAAACAATGGCTGGCAACTGGTTAAAATATCATCATTCTTTTCAGGATTCTAGGACCATTTCATAAGTCCAATCCTGACCACACACATTACTCTTTCATTATTCATTTCCACTTTCATTAATATTGTTACCTTGATCAGGGGTAACCAGGCACACAAGCAGTAGATGAGGACATCCTTCCCCAACCTCCCTGCACTGCCGCGATGAGATTCCCCGTGCGAGATATCATCGCC
>JAMKQA010070261.1:0-12130 GCA_024699735.1 Posidonia australis | reverse complement strand
TTTTGTGGTTTTCCTCGTCTTTCCCTTAAAAGACTAGGTGGCGACTCCCTTTTCTTTTTCTTTTATCCTTGCGCCTTCGCCATCTCGGCATGGCTGTGATCCCCTTTCCGCCTCCCTCCGGGTCCGGCATGGTCACACCTTGTCTTCCGTTTGAATAGACTAGGTGGCGACTCATGCATTTTGCATTATTTCATTTTTGTCATGGCTTTGCCGACTTTGGCACATATTTTTGCCATCCTCAACGGCATGGTTACAACTGGATTCCTTGGTGTAAAGGTTGTCACATGGTAGGTCATGTGTGGAAGAATGTCTTTCAATAATGGGTCAACCTAATTTTGAGATTGAACAGTCAAATGCAACCTTTGTTAAGCCTTGAAATGACCTATATGGCCCAACCTACAGTCTAGGATGGAGGAATCATCCTAATTTCTCTTGGAACTGGCAATCTCATCATGGAAGCAACAATTTTGTTTTCTTCCAAAGACAACAACAACACATAAATCATTTTAAGCCCAATTACTCCGTCTAGTAGAATTTTAATGCAGGATCACAACCCAACACACCTTTAAAATTTAATGACAATGAGAGGAGAATGAGCACCCTAGAGAAAGACATGAAGGTCCTTCTCAATGTCAACTCTCAAATGAATACCGATATAGCTGCAAATACGCAAGTCATATCTCGAATCAAGATGCAATTAAGTCAACTAGCCACGTGGGTATGAGGGAGAGAGAAAACCACCTTCCTTAATCAACCTATTCCAAATCCTAGAGGTCAAAGTCAAAACCCTAATCCACAACAAGTTCATATGGTCCAAGATGATCAAGTTAACCAGGTCAATGTTGTCATATCATTGAGATTTGGGAAACAAGATAATTACATTGTTATGCTTGATCAGACTGTTAGAATTGAGAAGGACTCACCTTCTAACTTGACTACACCATTCCAATCTCACTTAAGCAAGTTTGAGGAGCTTGAGGCTTCTGAAGGACTCGATATGCAAGTTGGGCCTTCTAATGAATCGTTTGTTGAACCCATACAGAAATCCATTGTCTCATGTCTTAATAGGCTCAAAAATAAAATGGAATCTATATAAATGAAAAACATGCTAGAAGTGTTCAGCAAGTTGAGGTAAATATTCCTCTCTTAGATGCAATCCAACAGGTTCCCACATATGTCAAATACCTTATGGACTTGTGCACTCAAAGAAAACCACTAATGTGTTTAAGAAAGCTTTTCTAGCAGTTAATGTCAGCTCTATTTTGACAAATCAATTACCTATGAAATATAAGGACCTTAGAAGTCCTACAATTTCATGTACAATAGGTAATACTAAAATTAGTAGGGCTTTACTAGATCTAAGTGCTAATGTCAATCTATTTTTGTACTTTATGTATGAGCAATTAGGGCTAGGCAAGTTGAAGCAAACTAGAGTAACATTGCAATTAGCTAATAAATCGATTAAAATTTTAATAGGAATTGTTGAAGATGTTCTTATTAAGGTTGGCAAATTCGTATATCCTGTAGATTTAGTGATCTTAGAAACCCAACCCTTGACCTACCTTAAAGGCCAAAATCTAGTTATCCTAGGTTGACCCTTCTTAGCCACAACCAATGTTTTGATTAACTATCAAAATGATTCAATGAGATTAAATTATGGAGATTTGATAGTTACACTTAATATTTTTAATTTAAATAAATAGTTAATCAATGAACCAGATAAGACATTTGAGGTTAACATGATTAAAGATTTCTTATAAGATGAAGACCTGATAGAGGATGACATTGAATTTGATCTAGGTTACTTTGAGGAAAGTTTTGAGGATATCTTCGAAGATGAATTAATTTTTATTAAAGAAGCCAATGAGTTAACCCAATGTAGGACCCATAAGCCTAATAATCGATATAACCGTCCTCCAAAGCCTGTCATATCCAAGCCCAAACCAAGCCCTAAGCCATCCATTGAGGGACCACCTATATTAGAGCTTAAACTGTCTTCTTAACATCTCAAGTATGCTTATTTAGGATAAGATCAAACCCTTCTCGTAATCATTGCAACCAACTTGCCTCGAAATCAAGAAGAGGCTTTGTTAACCATCCTTAGTGAGAATAAGGAAGCTATAGGAGGGACCATGGTTGATATCAAGGGAATTAGTCTAACAATAGTGCAACATCGGATTCACTTGATAGAGGAAGCCAACCAGCTAGAGATCCACAAAGGCGGTTAAACCTTGTAATGAAGGGAGCTGTGAGGAAAGACATATTGAAATGTCTTGATAATGGGAACATTTATCTCATCTCAGTTAGCTTATGGGTAAGTACAGTCCAAGTAGTTCCAAAGAAATTTGGAATTACTGTAATTCAAAATGATGACATTGAGTTTGTCCCCACTCACATCCAAACAGGATAGCGAGTATGCATAGACTATCGGAAGCTAAATGTGGTGTAACACCCCGCCCCAAGAGCATTACCTCTCAACCTGGCTACACACATTTTTTTATTTCAATTACAATTATGCTAATTATGAAACTAAGTCTAAGTACGCTTAGCAAAAATAAAGCTAATAAACAATAGGAAATTAAAACTAACTAAACACTCACCAAGGTCCCTGATGTGTAGCAGTGTGACTCCTCTTATATGCACTAGCAACCAATAGTTATTATCCTGCACCTACTAAAAACACGCAAAATAAAGCACACGTGAGTGACCACTCAAAACGATCGTCCAACACACACCCCACCTAACAACTCAGCACACCACATCGAGGAAATAGGCGTAACCACGCCACAGGCACACACAAGCCCAGGCATCTCATCTGGATGCCACAACACATAATCAAGGCAATCCATTAATGCCTGGTAGGCAACAAAACCTCAAAACCATGCTTTTGAATTTTTTTTTTCTATTTTCCTTTTAAAATCATATGCATGCTCTTTTAAAACCTTTTATGCATTACTTGAAATGGCCACACTTGCCAAAACAAGTACACAACCATGGGAGAGTGCCACACCAACATTGAGCCTCTGCCTAGTCAAACAAATCAATCATATTTCAATAACTAGCACAATCCCACATTTTCAAAAAACCACTGCACTACCTTTGGCACACACAACTCAATGCCGCTCTTGGGATCAACAAACTCAACACCACCCACTAGCGAAAATAAAACAACGCCACTCACGGGCGAAAATCACAAAGCCACAACAAAACACTGGCCACAAGCATCCATTAGGGATAGAGTCCCTAAAACCACTTCACTACCATGGACCACTATAGCCAGCTCGTCATGGCTCGTAGCCTCCAAGTTGTGTTGCCCGGTGCCAAGTAATTGACTCTAGCTACAAGCAGTCCACCGAAGCACGACCAACGATGTCTACACTACCATGGACAACCACCCTGTGGAGGAGTCTGCCTGTCACAGTATCTGGCCTCTCAGTAGGACCCTTTCTACGCTAACCCTCCTCGGGAAAGTCGTCCTCTCACAGGACCTCACCATAGGGTACGCCCTCAATCAGAGTCCTCAAGACTTAGTCTAGGCACCCGTACTAACCAGGGTGTCACACCTAGCCACACAGAGGTCTCATACCCCCTGCATGCTGTCACGTGTCTCTGTGTACAATCAATACCCTAGGTCTCGGCACCGAGAACAAGCAGAGTGTCATACCTCCGTGTCTAGCCAGCCCTCGACCAGTGGACCTCAGCTTTAGCCTCGTGAACAACATCCCAGGAGTCGTATACCTTTAAGATTTGACGAACAGTTACCTCAGCCTCTTGGTCTCCGGCCTCACCATAGGCAACGTGCTCGACCACCCAAAGATGTCGTCACACCCGCTGGTCCTGGCAACATGCACTATCGGTCTCTCGGCCCTAGCAACAGAAAACTTTAGAAAACCTTTTAAAATCATTGTAAACTATGCAACTCTTTTTCAAAACCCTTTTAGAAAATCATTTTGAAAACCATTACATATCTTTCCAAAATTCACACAAAGCTCCATGTCCAAAATTGACACGAAAACCAAAATCGAAAACCACAACTCAAAGCATAGTCTGGATAGCACCTCTTTTAGGCCCAAGAAACCACACTTTGGGAGCATTTGAGTCCTTGAGCACCTTGCTCTGTTCACGACAACAACCCAGGCAAAACACCCAACAAAAGTTAAAACCACGTTCTTGCAATCCCATTCAACATACAAGACCGACCACCAACACAAACCATAACCAGAACTCCATGTTCTGGCATCAAAGCATAAGACGACTACAGGCTCGTGTCCCTAGGGAGCACAGTCAGGTCGAAGTCAAACGCTGAAACAATGCAACTGAACATTTCATTCAGCGCACCACACTTAAACTGATTATCACAAGGTCCTAGGGTGAATTATAAAACGTAATGTCCAATCTATACCATTAAAGGGAGAACTTAATACTCTCTAAGTTTTATAATCTTTTATTCTACCCATTGCCCAAGTAGGGTCTTGCTAGTCTATTTTAGACAATCCCTACATTTCTATTGATTATCCTAAACATTTATGATTTACCAAGTTACCCTTATCATTAACCTCTATTTAACAAGGTTATACATGTACATGGAATCCAGGGGCAGCATCAGCAACTAACATGCAAAGCAACCTACCAAGGCAAATCTGCACTTGGCAGGTGTGCCTCCCTAGTGCGCCAGGAAGGTGCGCCTCCTATTGAAATCCAGGTTCAAAGCATGAAGCTCTGAACCCATGGTTTTCGATTTCCTTCCCAAACCCTATCTTGGTCTACACTCCACTAAACTCAACAAATAAGATACCGAACTGAAGAAAATCATGCAAGGAACACAATAGAATAGGAATCATCCAATTCCATGCACCACAGCTCGAGAAATCACTGAAAAACCCCTTGGATGAATAATATAAACTATAATTAAATTTTTGAGACTGAAAATCATACGAGCCACCAAAAATCACATTCCACATACCAGGATGAAGAACTTGTCAGGCTCGACAGCTCGGAACAAAAAAAATCAAGAATCCGACTCTTGTGGCTCGAGAAATTCAAGAAAAATGATCAAAATCACTATTCATCTAAAACCTATTGAACCGCCAAAAAATTCCAAATAAATTATGTAAAATCTCCAAAAATTCACTAAACATTTAAACACATTCAATCCACACTAACATGCCCCTATGTAATGAATTGAACAAGAAAGAAGTTCTACAAGGGGTGTGTATTGGACAAATAGCTGGCCTTCTTCCTCTTTCTCTTTCACTGAGCTGCCTCCTTTTTTTCTCCTCCTTGCAACAGTGGCGACGTGACGGCAACAAGCTTCTCTTCCTCTAACCACCTCTCCATCCCTCTGCCCTCTCTTGTCTCCCTGTCATCTCTCCCCCCTCCATTTCGTTAGCCGAAGGGGAAGAAGAAGAAGAAGAAGGGGAAGGAAGTGGGCTGGGCCCAAGGGAGAGAAAAAGGGAAGAGAAAAGAAAAAGAAAAGAAAAGAAAGAAAGGAAGGAAGGAAGGAAGAAGTCACAACACGAGACCAAAGCACGTGACCTCTCACGTCTACGTGACTCGTGCAACCAGGGACCAGCCACACAGGCACGCCAAATAAACCTCCACGGCCTAGGTCAAATCCTCAAAGTTCCACAAGGGTTGACACAACACCACAACTACTCAACATCAACAAGACCAGAAGCCCGCATTACAAGCGTAGAATGCTGCTCGAGTTGTGTTTTACAACGAATGCAGGAAACTCAGCGTCTAACAATCCAAAACTCCATTAAAAATATCTGGCAAAAAATGCTAATCCAAATTCAGGTCGTTACAACCTAACCCCCTTAAAGGAATTTTGCCCTTGAAATTCACAAGACGAAACACCAAAGGACACCAAATCTGGACACCACACGAATGACCCCAGACATCAACACATTGGTGCCACCAAAAACTCACAACCTACAGGTGAAATTTGCTCCCCGCAAGGCTGTCTCATCCCACTGAATTCAAGGCAACACTAGGAATTCCACTTCCCTTAAGTTCAAACACTACCAAATCTCTAGGTGAAGTCCCTTTGGACACCAAAATCTCCACCCAAAGGCTCCAAAATGGTGTCCTCCAAGGACACCATGCATCCTGAGCATCACCAGAGACACACAAAACACCAGGTTGACCAGGTGCAACCAACTCCCTACAACATAGGACATTCATAGACCTTGGCCGGTCTAGAGTTAGGCACTAAGGCTATCTCAGTAACCCCTGCTTGGGTTCTAGATGTATCACTAACGGCCTCACTCCCTTAGGGCCCTTTCTCATTTAGCACTCAGCCCACTGTGGCAACATCCCTTGTAGATTCCCTACCTCCAGGGAAATCTGTATCTGTTCCGTCTTTGACATCCAGACCTTTGACTGTGCCACCCCTCACTGTCCTTGAGGGATCTCCTACCGTACAAGTAGAATATTTGTTGGCCCTTGCCTAGAAGATCGAGGGCATGGCCTTTGCTATCGAGTCAGCTATGGACTCCATTGTTCCTAATGTTCCCCGACAGCTTGCTCCGGTGTTCCAGGCATCACCTTCTGCACGACTGCCTCAGCCCTCACCCCAGATCCTCACTGCACCCACGTTTGGTGTGACACCATTGCCTCAAACACACCACCTCACTACATAGCATCCTACTCCAGCGTCTGGTGGCCAACACCTTGGGTTGGCTGGAGTAAAGCATCCATAGAGTCTATAGCCTGGCATCATACCACTACAGCAGCTGCTACTCCCGCATTCAGCACCCCTCGCGACACAACTTTCTGCTCATCCTCCTCCCACACATCATCAAGTCCAGGCACCTTCATTCTCACAATCACATCCCGCACTTATGCACGGATATGCTGGCCATTATGCCACAACACTAGGAGGGATGATGGTGGACCTGGAGGAACACTTAGGTGCGACCCACACAGCATATGTGGCTATTCCCCCTACTGCATCACCCTCGTCGGCAACAGCTTCGGATACCCTCCATGCCAAGGTGGGTGACTTGGAATGAGCACTTCGACAAGTGCGGGGAGGCAACCGCCAATCCTACGGATTTCGGGACCTCTGCCAATTCCCAGAGGCGACACTCCCACCTTATTTCCAATTCCTGAACTTCTAAAAGTATAATGGTAAGGGTTGCTCCATTTCACACCTTAAGGCATATTACGGAGACCTCACTCATCTCCAGGCTGATGAGAGGCTACTGATTCGCCTTTTCCAGAAGAGTCTCACCGGTCCAGCCCTCAAGTGGTTCACATCGCTTGACATGGGCTCGATCAAGACTTGGAGCGACCTCTCACAGGCGTTCATGGACCAATATTCTTTTAATCTCGACTTGGTCCCAAAGAGGGAGGACCTTATTGCCACCAGGCAGAAACCCCACAAGTCGTTTAGGGAGTAAGTCAGCCGTTGACGCACCCTTGCATCGCAAGTGAGAGATAGACTGTCCGATGACGAGTCTATCGAAATCATTATTCGAGGCACACAGCCAGATGTTGGGGCTCTGTTGAGCATTCAGCCTATCACCACTTTTACATCTTTGATTCGAGTAGGTGCGTGTGTAGAGAGCTCAATCTGTAGTGGTAGCTTTCTTGCACTCGCCACTTTCACCAAACAAGCCAGCTCTTTGGATCACCATGTGAGCAGCAGCACTCATAACGGTGCTGGCACTAGTTACCTCAAGAGGCGGGATCCTCCCAAGCTTGTCGTCACATATATAGGGTCACCCACCATGCTCTTTAATGTGGTGAACCAACCAAACCCGAATCAATTAGTTTACACACCTACACCTAGGGCACCGCGCACGCCACAGATCACCACCACCGTGCAGCCGGTGTATCCTGTGACATCGGTCTGGCAAGGACCCCGCCTAGGGCAGAGACAGCCTTAGCACGCTGTGCGATAGTACACACCACTTGTAGAGTCGTTGAGTGCCGTCCTCTCCAAGGTGGTGTCACTCTTGAACCTTCCAGAGGTCTGTCCCCCGCCAAACCCTCTTTCGGCATGGTACAACACAAACCTCCATTGCAATTTCAATCATTGCGTGGGCCATTCGACGGATAATTGCACGAGTCTTCGGAATGCCATTCATGACCGTAAGGTCATCGTCGTTGACACCCAAGAGGCACACACTGAACCAACACCACCACCTCCAAGGGCACAAGCACCACCAGCCTATTCCAACATTGTCAACCAACCCATGCCTGCACATAACAACTCAGCAGGTGCTGGGGCCTCAAGAGTGGTGGACCCCTCCTATTTGATCCATACTATTGATGAGTTTTTCCCTACTAGTCTTTATCATTTGAGTTGTGCTGGTTTTGAGTCAGCAGTCCACATGATACAGCTAACCGTAAGGGCGGAGCGTACCGCTGCACCGTCAACTGTGCACTCTAGGGCACCCATTTGCCTACTCACCTGACCTGCACCTATTCATCCTACCTATCCTATCTAGCATCCTCTCCAGCCAAACCACCTCACAGTCAGCTCAATGTCAGCCCTGTTGGAATTGGCAGCACATACCTCTCTTGTCGTCCACCTGACAAGGGACATTCACTGTGTACCCTATGATTATGCCGTAGAGATGTGCACAGAAGTTACTAGGTCAGGGAGGGTGTACAGGTTGCTTGCATCAGTGGCCCAGCCTGATCGTCCAACATCTTCCCTTCATCAGCAAGCTGCTCAACCCTCCAAGACGGCCCCTTGTTTAGTTCCTACCACTTCGACCAGGCAGGAGTAGTCCTTTGCTGACATCACATCTCAACTAAAGAAGGTCAAGGTTGAAATCTCTATTTGGGATCTCATCCATACTTCTTCAGATCATCGAGAGGCCTTCCTTAGGGTCTTTCAGGTTGCTCACATCTCCCCCACAATAGAACCGTCCACTCTTGAGAATATGGTGGGCATGATCGCAGAGCCTCACGTCATTTCTTTTTCCAGTGAGGAATTGCCTCCATCAGGAGTCAATCACAACCAGTCCCTGTTCATTACAATGCAATATCAGAGCTTCCGAATTCTCCTCACCCTAGTTGATAATGGTGTGGGCCTAAACATCTGCCCTTTGTGCACAGCAAATAAAATTGGATTCAACGTCGAGGATATCATACCAGCTACAAAGGGAATGACAGCGTTCGATAACACGCATCACGACGTGCTAGGGATGCTGGTTATCCCTCTCACCATAGGGCCTGTAGTCTTTGATGTCGAATTCTATATTGTTGATCTGGAGCCTTCTTTCAATCTCTTGCTTGGGCACCCTTGGTTGCACAAGCATCAGGTGATACCCTTGACCCTTCATCGTATGGTTAAGTTCCGCTGGGGCAACGACACAGTCGTCGTCATGGTGGATAATATTGATAAAGAAAAGGTCGAGTCGGTCTCTACTGTCTCACTCCAGACCATTCATTTCAACCCCAAGCCATTCGATGTCATGTTTCGGGTCAATCGCTTCGAGTCAGTTAACTACATTCCAGCTCTTGAGCGTGTCAGCTACCTGACCGTTCCCTGTAATCCTTGTCAGATGATGGAAAACGTGTGTTGCAAATGGGGATACAAGAAAGGAACACCACTCGGGTGACACGACCAAGGAATCTTCGAGCCCATCCAAGTGGAGGAAAGGCAAGAGTTCAAGGGACTAAGCTACGAGTGGCAACCGCACAAAGACGGATATTCGCGTGCCAAGAGACAAGAGGAAAATCTTTATTCCATTGGATCTCACCAATTTTGTCATATTGACAGCATCAGCCACCACCCCAACAACGAGCCCTCCGGTGATAGTCCTACAAGCAGTTGCATCAGTGGAACCATCAGTGCAGTTAGCCAGTCTTGGACATCAATTATAGCAGCCTCACAGTCTAGATAAGTCAAAGACAGAGCAGAGTGCCATTTAGTATTCTGATTGCACCTCAGTAGAAGATGAGACAGTCAGCAAGGCAATTCAGTTGAGTGATCAAGCTATTGACCTAGAGCTGTTGTTTCAAAGGCAGTTGTTAGTATGGGTTGAAGACGCAGCCGAGCATCAAAGATTGAGAAAAGGAAAGGCTAAGGTCTTAGAATTAGAGCTAGCAATCCTTCATCAGCAGCCGGACCACTCATCCATCACGGTCCTGGTTCAGTCACAACTAGAACCCACTAGACCATTAGAGTTAATCTCTTTGGAGTCGGGAGGCGAGTCTAGATGGTACATACATTTGAAGCCTCACCAAAAGGTGAGGGTCAAAAAAAAAAGACCCGGAGTTAGGCTCAGGAGGAAAGCCAGGCGACATTACTCCCATCAGTTAGTAGCAGGTCAGCCACCAGTCAGTAGCACCACTTGTACATACTACAGAAAATACAAAAAAATTTAAAAACCAAAAAAATACAAAAAAAACTAGAAAACCCAAAAAATCAGAAAATCAAAAAATAGCATCAGTGGCCAAGGAAATAGATGAACTTAGCTAGTAAGCAGACTCCATAGTCAAAGAGTTAGAGGTCACATAGTGTAGATATAAGAACACAAAAGTCAGTGTGACCATAATGAAGAACCATCAGGGGCAGAAATCAGAACACATCCTCTCCTTCGATGTCACTGACCCAACCTTCAAAGAAGTAATCCTATCAGAGCTCATCGCTTATGAGGAAGAGGATGATGACATGGATGAAAATAGTGATACACCCAAACTTCAGCCCCACGACTATAGACACCACGATTTTGCAGTCACTTGGAACCAAGCTTCTCTGGAAAGATGCTCTAGTTGCGACCACCAAACCTAAACTCTAACTCCACCAAAACCCGAACTCCATCAAAATCCTAACCAAACCTAAACCCTAACTTCACCTAAAGCCTAGCTAAACCTAAACCCACAAACCCACACAAGCCCACACAAGCCCATTTTGACTCAGTCCAAGCCAATCAATGCAAAAATCCATAATTAAAATTAAAACCAAACAAAACTCATTTAAATCATCAAAAAACCTAAATTAATTAAGTAAAAACTTTTAATCCAAACCAAAACCACATAAAATCCACTTAAATATTGAAAATCAAAATTAAAACAAGTAAAATCCATTCAAACCATTTAAAATCCAAGTTAATTAAGTAAAAACCCGAATTTAAATCAAAATCAAGTAAAATACAAGTAAACAATTTAAAACTTGAATTAATTCAGCAAAAACCATAATTAAAACCCTAACAAGGTAAAACTCAATAAAATCCATTGAAAATTAAATCTAATTAAATAAAAACCCTAATCCAAATAAAAATCAAGAAACAAACCAATTAAGTCAAAATCAAAATTAAATCCCTAATAAAGACTAATTAAAGTAAAATTTAAACTAAATCTCTAATTAAATCAAGTAAAAAACTAATTACATCTGAATATAAAATTAATCAAATCCAAAACTCAAATTAACCAAACTAAAATCAATTAACCCAATCATTTAAACCCATTTCAACTAAAATCTAACCCATTTAAAACCTAAAATAATAAAATCCAAAAATCCTAATTAAATTCACTTAACTAAACTTAATAAAGCCCAAAACTCTAAGTAAAATCGCAAAAACCTTAAAATAATAAAATCCAAAAAACCCTATTTTAAAATCACATAATTAAACTCAAAACCCTAATTAAAATTCAAAAGACCCTAATTTAAAATCACTTAATTAAACTCAAAACCCTAATTTAAAAGCACATAAATAAACTCAAAACCCTATTAAAATCCAAAAAACCCTAATTAAAAATCACTTAGTTAAACTCAAAACCCTAATTTAAAATCACTTAATTAAACTCAAAACCCTAATTAAAATCCAAAGAACCCTAATTTAAAATCAATTAATTAAACCTTAAAAATCACAAAATCAAAAACTTAATTAAAATCAAAAAACCTAATCATAAAACCCAAACCTAATTCTCAAAACCTAAAAAAAAAACAAAAAAAAAAAAACCCTTAAAAATCTTGAGTCCACTCCACAAGCCCAAAATCAAGCCCAATGCACCATTTCCCCCTTAATTGGAAACTTAGGAAAGACAGAAAAATAATTCCGACCATCGTCGGCGATAACCTGTGATTTTTAGCGAAGATCCGTAGTGACCTCCGCAATCTTTGGCACATATCTCTCGACCCCCGTGATCTATGGTCGACCCCCCC
>JAMKQA010070260.1:0-12082 GCA_024699735.1 Posidonia australis | reverse complement strand
CAATTCATTTTGCATTTTCTGCAATATTAATTGTGATGGTTGACACTTTATATAAAATCCTTTACTTAAAATATAATAACAAACATTTAAAGCATAGTGTCTATGCTTTTGAGCATAAGTTCCTGGGCTATGAGCTCCAATCAAAATTTCTATTATTTTCTTAGAATTATTAGATTTTGACATTGAGTAGAGTTCATTTTGACATTGCTTAACAATGTTGCGTATTAGCTTTGTTCATTTTTTAATTCCATATATGTAATAGTTTGATGAATTATTATTTGAATGTTGGAAACTTTGTTGTTTCTAAGTGAGCTTTGGATGTGTACATATTTTTTCTTTGTGGTTTGTATTAATGTTTTCACTAGGATTCTTAGTTTTGCAGCTCCATTTTCTGCTATCCCATGTTCCTCTTCAAGTCATATTTATGTTCTTTCTTTTGGTAATTATTGTTTGCAACTCGTGTGCTGTGGTCTATCCACCAATGCAATGTTCTGTAACAAAGAGATTTATGAACATGATGATCTGACATCAGTCAAAGATGTCTGCATGGTATTCTATCTCCTACAACTCTCATAAATCAGCTTAGCCATGTGAATTTCCTAAAAGGATACCATATTTAATATTTATTGATTGAATATGACAAATCTAAACCAAATGAACAACATTTATGTTCAGAAGTTTATGTGGCTTACCTAAATGTTAATGATAATAGTTTGACACAAAAACTTTGCCTTTTTTCCTTATATTTTCAATTTTAATTTTTTTAAATATTTTTTTATAACTTGCGAGGACATTTTCCTAGCTAAGTCCTCGCAATTATTTATTTTTAATTTTTTTTTAAATTTTTGAGAAAACATAGCGTGGACATTGTGAGGAAATTGCAACTAATAGAGATGACATAACGAGGACTTTCTGTCATCGTCAAGTCCTTGCAAAATTTCTTACGATGATTTCACTAGGAAATTTACTCGCAATTGAAATTTAACGATGACGCATTTTGTGAGGACTTATTGTCCTCGCAAAGGTTATTAACGAGGAAACTGCGAGGACATTGGGAGGACTTAGCAAGGACATCTGTCCTCGCGATTTCCCATTTTTCTAGTAGTGCTTGACCACTGACCTGTCCCCTTACTTGCAAGACCTGACGGGAGGGCTGCTCGTCCTGTCCCTTTGACGGCAAGGTGGCTGGCAGAGGGGCCAGCGGGATTCCGAGGGATGCTAGGCACGGAGGTGGCGTTAAAGGGAGGCGTGCAACATGGGGGAGAAGAGGAGAAACCAGAGCGAGAGAGAGTGCAGAGGTTGGGAGCGTGCTGCAAGCTGGAGGAAACCGCGCGAGCACAGGGGAAGGCTGATGTCGTGCATCGCCGGAGCTCGAGGGCACACGAGGCTCGCCGAAGCCAGGTACGCATCTCCCCTCCTCCCTTTTTCGGTTAAGGCATGTTGAGGATTAGGGTTAGATCATGAATAATGAAGTATAAATCATGCAAAAATAGGGATAATGTTGTGAATGAGATGAATAGTGTGTTTGTGAAGATATCATGTTGATTCATGGATGTTTAGTGGGATTTTTGTGGGTGTTCTTTATGCATGCTACAGTGATTTCATATGAGTCTTATGCCTTTGTGAATTTCTATAGAGAAAGGAGAAATTGCATGTGGTTTTAAAGAGATTTCTGAGAATTGTAGGAACCACAATTGGACCAGGGCTTGTCGACAGGGGTAGTGAGACCTTTAGAGTTGTCGGGGACGTGTCCTTGGTTGTGGTTGCCGAGTTTGTAGTCCGGTGTAGGAGCCTCGAGTCTGTGGTGGTACTGTAGGACCCGGGGTATGGTAGACCCGGACTACCCTTAGTGCCGGTGCTGGTCAGGTCTGGGGTTAGAGTCCCCAGGTGCTCGGGCACTAGGGCGTCGTGAGGACGCACTCCGTGCTTGTACCAGTGAGGGTACATTTGAGGCTGCAGCCGGGGCAATTGAGCTCCAACGCGGGGTGGTTCACCATGGCACAGCAGTGTGGGTGTGGTGACATGGAATCCTCACTAGCTTCTTGTGGCCAAGTTGATCGCTTGTGGCCAAGGTGATGCGACTAGTTTGGAAATAAGAATTGTGGATTTGTGTTGGACTAGTTTCTAACCCTGGTTTGTGATGAATTGTGTTAATGGATTAAATGATGCTTTGGGTTGGGAAACTAGATGTAATGGTTTGCTTTTCCTGAATTGTGCATAAAGACTTGTTAATGATCATTAGGTTGTGAAAGAAAAAAAAAGGGAAAAGAAAGTTTTGAAATGGCATCCTTTTCGAAGTCTTTTTTAACCACGTGTGTTGGTTTTGGTGATTGTGGTTTTCTTGAGATTTTCTAGCGAATGCTTTATGGGTTTTGCCATCATCTTGGGGCACATACTGGGTGACATTCCTGTCACTCACACATGTTTGCCGTCTTCCCCTGTTTCAGGTGCTCTGTAGTAGGTGCAGTCTAGTCTGGTGCATCATCTTCGAGCTACTTTTGCCGCACACAGGTCTGGGTGTTTAGTTTTATTTATTTAATTCTGTTATTTAGATTCTTTTAGCTGCATTTAGGTAGCTCTTGTACTATTGTGTAGCACGGAGGTGTTACAGAGTGGTATCAGAGCCTAGGTTCACTAAATGAACCAGCTTAGGGTGTCCGGTATTGTGGCTTTAGTTTGACTGCTCGATTTGCATGAGATCATAGCACTTGATTCATATGTTTGCTTGCTTGTTAGTTTGCTTGTGGTGGCAGCAAGATGCCGCCTAGAGGTCGGGGCCAAGGCAGGACTTCTGTAGCAAGTTCTGGTGAGGAGCAGGATAGTGGTTGGGGAGGTCTTTAACAGGAGCTGAGCCACATGATGCAAGGTTTTGCTCAGACTTTCAGCAGGAACAACACAGATGCGACCAAGGTAGACCCCTAGCTTAAGCAGTTTCGCCGATTGAGCCCGCCGACTGTTGATGGTAAGGGTAAGCCAAGAGATTGTTAGGCCTGGCTGCTTGAGGTTGAGAAGATCCTGGAGGGCATGGAGTGTCCAGTCGAGAAGTGGGTTCGTTTGGCTACCTTTCAGTGCAAGGGAGACGCCGACCAGTGGTGGAGAGCTACCTGCCGTATGAAGTTCCCTAACGTAGACCTGTTAATGATATCGTGGGAGGATTTTCGAGAAGCCATCTATGAGAAGTACTTTCCAGAGTATGAACGGGATCGACTGGATAGGGAATTTAGAAACCTGAAGCAAGGTAGCATGACTGTAGCTGAATATGAGGCAACCTTCACTAGATTGGAACAGTTATCACAAACATTTGACACTGAGAAGCGCAGAGCCAAGAGGTTTGTGGAAGGACTAACTCTAGCACTCATATCGAGGATCTTAGGCTACGAGTACCCCACTTTGACTAGGGCAGTGAAATTGGTAGCCCGTCATGAGGAGGACCGCAGGTTGTTCCTAGAAGATCACCCCAAGGGTAAGGGGAAGGCGTTTGCTCCACGGTGTTTCACTTTTGGGAGGCAGGAGCTTAGGCAGTTTTGGGTGCTCTGGGAAGAAAAGGAAGGAGCGCGCCGAGTCTGTTGTTGGGGGAGGAGCTGGATATAGTCAAGCTGGTTCGAGTAGTGGCCCAGAAAAGAAGAAATCCTGTTATACATGTGGGCGCCTAAGGCATGTAGCAACATAATGTTACCATCGATAGCGGAATCCCAAGAAGATGGTCTGCTACAACTGTGGAAATTCTGGGCACATTCAGCGAAATTGCCCTGATCCTACAAAGCCAGCTGGGGACACGCCCCGTTAGCCAACTAAGGGGCGAGTGTTCTTCATATCTGCTCCTAATGCCGGCCCATCGGGGGATGTAGTGGAGGGTAAGGAGTAGAGGCATGTTTGAATTGTAACCTTTCCCTTCTATGCACTATTGTATCTGGTACTCTCCCTTTGTGGTTGTTGCTACTATTTCTGTTGTTGTATTGTATTGTTGTTGACGGATATTGTGTTATCTAGGTTCGTTTCTTGTGGCTGACAATATGACTAGAGTCCTGTTTGACTCAGGGAGTTCCTTTTCTTTTATCTCTAAGTCCTTTACTGCGGAGGTTGGGGACTGACCAGCAAGATTGGCCTTCCATCTTGATGTGGTGACCCCTCTAGGAGAGCACAGTTGGCATGGAAATATCTGCGGTCAATCAGTGTGAAGTTAGGGGACCAAGATTTTAGAGCCAGTTTGATTGTGATGGATATGCAGGAATATGACATCATCTTGGGGATGGACTCGTTGGCACAGCATTCAGCCATTATTGACTGTGCCAAGAGGAGAGTCCTGGTTGAGTGCCTAGACCAGGGGTAGTGTGCGGTGCAAGGAACCAGGCCAGGAGAACAGAAGAAGATAATTTCTGCAATGAAAGCCTACCACCTCTTATCTAGGGGATGTATGTGATATTTGGCGAGTGTCACAGTGTCTTCTTCTCTAATTCTGAGGGAGTAGGATATACCCGTGGTTCAGGAGTATCCCGATGTTTTGCTAAAGGACTTGCTTGGGATGCCGCCGCATCGGGAAGTTGAGTTCCAGATCAACTTGGTGCCAATATCTAGCTCCATTTCTAAGGCTCCTTATCGGATGGCACCAGCAGAGTTGAGGGAGCTTAGGAATCAACTTCAGGAGTTGCTGAACAGAGGATTTATCAGACCAAGTGTGTCACCTTGTGGTGCACCAGTGCTGTTTGTGAAGAAGACAACTTTTCGTACCAGGTATGGCCACTATGAGTTTTTGGTTATGCCATTTGGGTTGACGAATGCACCAGCTGCTTTCATGGATTTGATGAATATGGTGTTCGGACCCTACCTAGACCAATTTGTGGTAGTATTTGTTGATGACGTGCTGGTATATTCCTCTGATGTGCAGACTCACCAGACACACTTGAGAATGGTGTTAGAGACTTTGAGGCAACATCAACTGTATGCAAAGTTCTCTAAGTGTGAGATTTGGTTGGAAGAGGTCACATTCCTTGGCCACATCATTTCAGGTGAGGGATTTAAAGTGGACCCAGCCAAGGTTGAGGTAGTTAGTAGTTGGGCCAGATCCAAGACCGTGACCGAGATCAGAAGCTTTTTAAGCTTGGTTGGTTATTATAGAAGGTTCATACAGGATTTCTCCAAGATTGCAGAACCTTTGACCAGATTGGCATAGAAGGAGGTTCCTTTCATTTGGGACTGGCAATGCGAGGAGGGCTTCAATGAATTGAAGACTTGACTGATCACATCTCCAATTTTGACTCTACCTTCGGGGAGTGGAGGCTTTGCAGTATACTGTGTTGCTTGTGAGACAGAATTAGGATGTGTACTAATGCAGCGTGGGAGAGTTGTGGTGTATGCCTCACACTAGCTGAAGAACCATCAAAGGAATTATCCCACTCATGATTTAGAGATGGTTGTAGTGGTGTTTGCACTGAAAATTTGGAGACATTACCTGTATGGTGAGCAGTTTCAGGTATTCACAGACCACCAGAGCTTAAAGTATATCTTCACTCAGAAGGATTTGAATTTGAGGCTGAGAAGATGGGTAGAATACCTCAAGGACTATGACTTTAGCCTATCTTACCATCCGGGGAAGGATAATGTGGTCGCTGATGCCCTGAGTAGGCGCACTCACTTGATGTCCAGTTTGATGATCACGGAGTGGCAGATGCTAGAGGATTTGGTTGGATGTTGACAGTTGAGGCAGTCTCAGGGACCTGCTGGAGCTTGGGTAGCCAAAATGTCTGTTCTCCCAAGGTTACTGGAAACTATTGTGGCTACTCAGCAACTAGACCCCTCTGTGCAGGAGACTTGGGCCAAACAGGAGGCAGGAGAGGCGCCTTGTTTCTCTGCTGGTGTAGATGGAGGACTCAGGTATGATCTGCGCCTATATGTGCCTCAAGTGGAGGATGTGAAACAAAGACTACTTGATGAAGCCCATCGGTCTAAGTATTCAATTCATCTCAGGAGCACCAAGATGTATAAGGATCTGAAGAGAAATTTTTGGTGACCTGGAATGAAAAGAGAGATAGTTGAGCATGTGATGAAGTGTGCAACCTGCCAATTGGTGAAGATTGAACACTAGAAGCCTGGGGGAATGTTGCAACCTCTGGATATTCCGGTGTGGAAATGGGAGCATGTATCAATGGACTTTGTGACAAGATTGCCCAAGACTAGGAGAAAGAACGACACCATCTAGGTGATCGTGGATCGTCTCACGAAGTTAGCACATTTCTTACCTATGAGGGTGAATCTCCCATTAGCTCAGTTGGCAGAGTTGTATGTGGCTGAGATAGTCCGACTGCATGGGGTGCCGGTGTCCATTGTGTCTGATAGGGACACCAAGTTCACATCTAGATTCTGGAGAGCATTTCAAGAGGCTTTCAGCACCATTTTGCATTTCAGTACGGCCTTCCATCCTCAGACAGACGGGCAGACTGAGAGGACTATCCAGACCTTAGAAGACATGTTGAGGGTCTGCACCTTGGATATTAGGGGGAGCTGGGAAGATCATCTCCTGTTGATAGAGTTCGCCTACAACAACAGCTACCATTCCAACATAGGTATGGCGCTGTATGAGGCGTTGTATGGCAGACCTTGTAGAACACCTACCTGTTGTGATGAAGTAGGCGAGAGGCAGCTTGTGGGCCCAGAGAATGTGCAGTAGTATGTAGAGAAGGTGGACCTGATCACGAAGAGACTGGCGGCTGCACAGAGCAGGCAGAAGAGTTATGCAGATCGGTGGCACAGACCTTTGGAGTTCGAGGTTGAAGACTTCGTTTTCCTTAAGGTGTCACCAACGAAAGGCATATTCAGGTTTGGGAGGTGGGGAAAAATGAGTCATCGCTACATTGGACCCTATAGGATAATCAGGAGGGTTAGGGAAGTTGCCTACCAGTTGGATTTGCCTCCGGAGTTCTCAGGCTTGCACAGTGTGTTCCACGTCTCGATATTGAGGAAGTGTTTGGCCGCTGCGTCCCAAGTGATTCCAGTTCAGCTGGGCGAGCTGCAGGAAGATTTGTCCATGGTGGAGGACGCTATACAGATCCTTGATAGGAGGGAGCAGATCCTTAGGAACAAGGTGATACCTCTTGTGCTAGTCCAATGGTAGCACCATGGCATTGAGGAAGCTACTTGGGAGCGAGAGGCGGACATGCAGTCCTAGTACCCCCATTTGTTTGATCAGTGAATTTCAAGGACGAAATTCTTTAAAGGGGGTATGATGTAACATTTGTGCCTGATTTTCCATTTAATATAAACCATGGAATTTCCTATACTATTTGTATATGGTTTATTAATGGTTAATCCAGGTGGTGTTTGTTGGTTGTGGTTTCTCCCTGTGCATTGTGTTTGTGTTCCTGGTTTCCCTTGTGGTGTGACTTCTTTGGCTTTGTGGTCTGTTTGGGAATCTGGGACCCATGTTTGGGGGTGAGACCCACTTGGACTTGGACTTGGACCTGGCCAAATAAGCCCAACCCCATGTGACTTGAGCCTCTCCTTTTTCCCCTTGACCACTGACCTGTCCCCCTACTTGCAAGGCCTAGCGGGAGGGCTTCTCGTCCCATCCCTTTGACAGCAAGGAGGCTGGCAGAGGGGCCGGTGGGATTCCGAGGGATGGCAAGCACAGAGGTGGCGTTAAAGGGAGGCGTGCAGCGTGGGGCAAAAGAGGAGAAACCAGAGCGAGACTAAGTGCGGAGGCTGGGAGCATGTTGTAAGCCGGAGGAAACCGTGTGAGCGGGGGGGAAGGCCGGTGTCGTGCATCGCCAGAGCTCTAGGGCACGCGAGGCTCACCGAAGCCAGGTACGCGTCTCCCCTCCTCCTTCCTTTTCTGGTTAAGGAATGTTGAGGATTAGGGTTAGATCATGAATAATGAAGTAGAAATCATGAAAAAATAGGGATAATGTTGTAAATGAGATGAATAATGTGTTTGTGAAGATATCATGTTGATTCATGGATGTTTAGTGGGATTTTCGTGGGTGTTCTTGATGCATGCTACAGTGATTTCATATGAGTCTTATGCCTTTGTGAATTTCTATAGAACAGCATGCTTAATGGTTTTATGTTTGGATTGAGGGATTTTGAAGTAGACCTGGAAGTCTACACCCCATGTTTTACTTGTAATTTTTGAGGTGGATTAGAGGGGTCCACTCCTTACTCCCACTTTGGGGAGAAGAGACGATTGTCGCCGGGGATGTTTTCTGCAATCGAAGAAAACGGTATACCGAACTGGGTTCGGTATGCCGAAATGCTCCCAAGTGGGTTCCCTGGAGCATTGATTCGGACGACCAGATAATTTCGATTGACCATTCTGGCAGGGAAGTGATAAACTGACAGGGATTCAGAATATCGAAATATTTCTGTCGACCGAACCAGGGATTTTCAGTCGACAGGGACCCTATTCGGTATGTCGAATCAGGACCCAAAACTATATTGAAGAATGCTTTGGAAAATGTTAATAAATTTATATAATTGCATGATAAATGTATGAGATGCATGGAAATGATTTATGAGATATTGCATGTAAACATGTTGTTTTAATGATGTTTCCCATGAATTGTGAAACATGATTTATGTGGAATAAATGTGGACCCATGTGAGGGGTGAATGCATGGTACAATGACCATGAATGAATGATTGGGTTTTTGAGAACCATAGATGAAAATGTAACACATAATGTGTGGGATTTATAAAGAATTTTATGAATGATAAATGGTTTTGCCAAATGCTTTTAAAGGAGAAATTGCATGTGGTTTCAAATTGATTTCTGAGAATTGTAGGAACCACAATTGGACTAGGGCTTGCCGACAAGGGTAGTGAGACCTCTAGAGATGTCGGAGACGTGTCCTTGGTTGTGGTTGCCGAGTTTGCGGTCTGGGGTAGGAGACTCGAGACTGTGATGGTACTATAGGACCTTGGGTATGGTAGACCCGGACTACCCTCAATGCCGGTGCTGGTCGGGTCTGAGGTTAGAGTCCTTAGGTGCTCGGGCACCAGGGCGTCATGAGGACGCACACCGTGCTTATACCAGTGAGGGTACATTTGAGGCTACGGCCAGGGCGATTGAACTCCAACGTGGGGTGGTTCACCACGGCACTGCAGTATGGGTGTGGTGACATGGAATCCTCACCAGTTGGTTGTGGCCAGGTCGATCGCTTGTGGCTAGGGTGATGCAACCAGTTTGGAAATAAGAATTGTGGATTTGTGTTGGACTAGTTTCTAGCCCTGATTTGTGATGAATTGTGTTAATGGATTAAATGATGCTTTGGGTTGGGAAACTAGATGTAATGGTTTGCTTTTCCAGAGTTTTGCATAAAGACTTGTTAATGATCATAAGGTTTTGAAAGAAAAAAAAGGGAAAAGAAAGTTTTGAAATGGCATCCTTTTCGAAGTCTTTTCTAACCGCGTGTGTTGGTTTTGGTGATTGTGGTTTTCTTGAGATTTTCTGGTGAATGTTTTACCGATTTTGCCACCGTCTTGGGGCACGTACTGGGTGACATTCCTGTCACTCATGCGTGTTTTCCATCTTCCCTTGTTTCAGGTGCTCAAGAGTAGTTGCAGTCTAGTCTGGTGCATCATCTTTGAGCCACTTTTGCCGCACACTGTTCTGGGTGTTTAATTTTATTTATTTATTTCTGTTATTTAGATTCTTTTAGCTACATTTGGGTAGCTCATATTCTGTTGTGTAGCACGGGGGTGTTACACAACCTGTACTGTACCCAGGTACCCTAAGGACTTGAACCCCAGATCCTACAGTGCAACCACCACAGTTACAAGGACTTTAACCCCAAACTCTTTCAGTAGCACGTCTAGGGGACTTGAACCCCCGACCCTATTAGGAAAAGCTTGACAACCACGACATCAAATATGCACCCAACCTTTGAGAGGTATCAAATACCCCTGATCTGTTGATACAATCTATGGTTATGTGACTCTGTTTAAAAACCACAGAAAACTCTTTTCAAAACCATTTTCAAAAAAGTTTTATATCATAAAACCATCCATGAAACCAAAACCACGAATCAATCCATTTTAATCCATCACAGAACCAACCACAGTCACCACCACAGGGTTTGAATTGACCCCAATCAACGATGGTGAATCGTGGGACCAACCTACAGTGCTAACCCACAAGACCAATCCATGGAGGAAACCTATGAGAGACCCTTTTATAGACAGATTAGACGGTGAAACCAAATGATTTAAAAATCACCCAGTTTGGGAACTTAAGGCTATCACACCACAAGCGACTAAAAATCCTAAAAAATATACCAAATTGAAGAGCTCAAAGTCATCTACCATTTGAGACAAAAATCACAAGAATCCGACGTTCACAGTTTAAGATACAAAAATTTAAAGGCAAAGAGCACAAGCGGTGAAACAAGAAACTCATTGTCGAAAAATAACCATAAATCCTTCTAAAAATCTCCAAAAATTATGAAATCTCTACTTGACCATTAACTCATGCTAATTTCCATTTTTCTATCATTTTTGTACAAAACAGGAAGAAAAAGAAAGGGTAGGATGCATACTGTAACCATGCCGGTGAGAATGGCGAAATATGCGAAGGTCGGCAAAGTCACGGCAGAAATAAAAAATATGCAAATGCAGGAGTCGCCACCTAGTCTATTCAAATGGAAGACGAGGAAAACCATATAAAACATGAAAATCATGCAAAAAAAATGGAAAAGGTCTTCGTAAACCAAAAACATGGGTAAGGATCCCTGTTACGTACGAGGTAGGTGTTAGGCACCCTCGTACGCCCGATAAATCGGTCTTCTATTGGTTTCTCTTTTGCTTATGAAATGTCGGCTTTTCAGTCTTTTATATATGCCTGAGGGCAATATGCCATGCCATGTTTATGCGTGTGGTGTCTAAAATATGGGTGCATGATGTGCAAGGGTGTGTCCTAATGTTCAGAAATATCACTCTCATATCGGGTCAAGGGTCGATGCAAAGATATTGCATAAATAAGATCATGGATCTAGTATCTTGAGCGATTTTATCATCCCTGCTTTGCTATATGCCAAATGCAAACTAAAATGCATGGAAAAGGTTAAAAACAGAGTTATGCCTTCCTAACATATCCAGGAAGAAAACCAGGAAAATGTAGAAGCAAATCGAAGTAAGAAAACATGCTACAATCATATAGAAACCTGTTGTGTGCTACTGTAAACAGGCTGCTGCGCCTGTTAGGTGCGCCAAACTGGTGCGTCAGTCTGATGCACAGCCTAGTTGCTTTGTACGTGGGCCAGAATGATGTGTTGAGAGAAAATAGAAATTCATGCTATGCCAAATCGTATGAAAACGCATTTCGAAAAGTCATGCCATATAAAACCTTTGCAAAAGTTAGAGATCATGCTTTTAAAGTGAAAGAAATGCAAGTGCAATGACTTGTAGACCTTGTGCTCAAGGGCTGGTAGCCTCACACACGATCACACTCTATTTAAGCTAGAATGAAAGAAGCAGGATTCAGTCAGGCCACTGGATCATGGGCTGATGCACGAGGCTCTCTATATAGGAGTAAGGTGCAACCAACCTACCAGATTTCGACCGAGGACTGAATATCAAAAGGGAGAAAACGACTAGAAAACAATCTCGCTTTTATCAAAAACAAATGCATGCAAAACCATGGAATAAAAAGAGCAAGCAGTAAAAGAACTAGGCTCAAAAACATTCAGAAAACCATGCAAACAGGGATGCAAAAGTGAGCGTTTTACCTTCTGGTCAGTCTGGTGCTCCTGCATGGGGTGCCA
The DNA here is from genome assembly GCA_024699735.1 of Posidonia australis. NCBI lineage: Eukaryota > Viridiplantae > Streptophyta > Magnoliopsida > Alismatales > Posidoniaceae > Posidonia > Posidonia australis. Next base: position 332 of record JAMKQA010070260.1, on the reverse strand, counting down.
GAGTGGGGTGCTGGCTAAGTGCGCCGCTCTAGTGCGCCATATAGGTGCTCCCCAGAAAAATCTGGATCAGACTGCGATCTGATCCAGAACTGACCCAGAAAGATGATGGGTAATCTATGCTAATGCAAGTTGATCCATGCGAGTGTGAAGAGCATGATGAAATGCATCTGATCATTAATATCTTATTAGAACATGATGATTAATGGGTTCATGCAAAAGATTCAAGCATGGGACGAGTAAACCCAATAAAACTTGTCATAACCATGATCATATCTAGAACATAATAAGAGAAGATTGCTCATGCAAATGACTACACCAGGAACATAATAAAG
>JAMKQA010070259.1:0-11805 GCA_024699735.1 Posidonia australis | reverse complement strand
ACATCAATTGCTCTCATCTTTCTCTTGTATGTTATATTGATTGCTTGAGTAGTTAAGTTGTTTATACGTATTAAATAATCTCCTTACATGTAATTTGTCATTAACCTGTAAAAACCGATATAAGTAACTAAAAAGTGTTAATTCTCTATTCACTCCCCCTCTAGAGGAGCTATCCGATCCTACAAGTAGCAGGATATAGATTAGTGTTTTGAGTCAATAAGGTTGTAATAACTAGATTTCGATCTTTTGTTGGTAAACGTTATGTTTGTGGTGGTTTGTTTAAGTTGAATATTAAAGACTCATCTTTTGCTTCAAATAAAGTTGCTTCTTTTGTTGTTGAAACATGTGATGTTTGGCATGCTAGGTTTGGTCATAGTAGTAAAAATACCATGAGAAAGATTATGGGATTGTATTCGTATTTAATTTCAAAATTTAAAATGAAATAAACACAAGATGTGAGGTCTGTGTTCAAGCTTAAGTTTCCAAAGCAACCTTTTAAAATAGTAGAAAGAGCTTCTGATTTTTTTAGAATTAATACACTATGATGTATGTCATTCTAATTCTATTTATACTAGAGATGGTACGAGTTACTTTGTTACTTTTATTAATGATTACTCTAGATAGTGTAATGTATATTTGTCGAAATCTAAGGATGAACAATTTGAAAAATTCAAGATCTACAAAAATCTAGTGGAAACTCAATTTGAAAGAAATTGAAAAGAATTAGAAAGGAAAATGGTCTAATTCACGAAACAACACCACCTTATAATCATTAATCTAGTGGAATTGTAGAAAGGGAAAATAGAACTCTAATGGATATGGTTAACTCAATGATAACTAAATCTGGAGTTAACAATAAATTGTGGGAGGATTCACTTTCAATTGCAAATTATATTTTAAATAGAATCCTTTAAAAAACAATGATAAAACTCTTTAGGAATTATGGTCTAAAAGCGCATCTAACTTGAAATATTTAAAAGTGTCGGGGTGCTTGGCCAAAGTAGAAGTTTCTAAATTTGAGAAAAGAAAATTGGGACCTAAGATGGTAGATTGCATTTTATTGTTTATGCTAAGAATTTAAACGCAAATAAGTTCCTTGTGATTAAATCTGAAATTCCTGATGTTAAAGTGAACACTGTAATGGAACTCAGGCTGATTGATGCTATTTACTGTGAACATATTTTCCCATTTAAAAATAAGGCACATAATCAAGTCAATGAATTGTCTTTGTCTAAAAATTTGGAACCTTATAATGAACTTGTGTACAAAGTATTTGAAAATGAATACGAAAATCCAGATGAACCTAGAAGAAGTAAAAGAGTTGGTTGTAAAGAACTTTGGAAATGATTTTCAGGCATATTTAACTAAAGATGGTCCTTAAACTTACCAAGAAGCAATGAATTTGGTTGACGTAAGTTTTTGAAAAGAAGCTATTAATATTGAAATTGAATCCATAATGGAAAATCACACTTGGATCTTAACAGATTTACCATTGGATTGTAAGACCATAGGATGCAAGTGGTATACAAAATTAGTTGATAAGTTTAAGGCAAAACTTGTGGCAAACGGACTTACATTGAGAGAGGGTGTAGATTATTTTGTCATTTATTCCTCAGTAACTAAAATTTCATCTATTCGGGTACTTATTGCTCTTGCCGTTATCCATAAACTTGAAGTCCATCACATGGATGTCAGGATTGCATTTTTAAATAGTAATCTCGAAGAGAAGATTTATATGAATAAGCAAGAAGGGTTTGTTGTGCATGGTCAAGAGCATAAAGTATGTAAATTGGTTAAATCTTTATGTAAATTAAAGCAAGTATCTAAGCAATGGAATAAAAAATTTGATTAAAATTGTTTTGTTTGTTGGTTTCACTAATAATGAATCTGATAGATGCATATATAGTAAAGTACAAGGTGATGCATGTGTTGTCCTTTGCTTGTATGTAGATGATATATTAATTTTTGGTACATGCACTAAAATTATACTTGAAACCAAAGCTTTCTTGTCTAGTCAATTTGATATGAAAGACCTAGGACTTGTTTATGTTATCTTTGGTATTAAACTAATTAGAGATAATTCTGGATTTATTCTTTCTCAATTTCATTATATAGAGAAAATGCTTAAATTTTTTGGTTATTTTGATTTCAAGTCTATATCAACTCCTTATGATCCTAGTTTTCATCTTGATGTAAATCATGATAAACCTGTGAATTAAAGTTTATGTGTTAAGATCACAGGAAGTTTGCTTTATTTATCTAGCTGTTCTAGGCCAGATATTTCCTATGTTGGTAGGAATATTGAGTAGATACACTAGTAATCCTAGTTCTAAACATTGGTTTTCACTTGTTAGAGTTTTTAGATAATATTAGAGTTATTTATGTGTGTGTTACTGTTTCATGGGTAAACGGGTTATTGGATACTCATTTGTCTAGGACATCTAATCTCTCTATTTATATGAAACCACACGTCCTTAATAGAATGATTCTTTTCTCTTCTCAATTCTCTTCACATGGTACCAAAGCTCAAGAAATAAACCTAAAAAAAAGAAGAAGAAACGAGCCCTAGTTCCGCCAACGTTAGCCCAGCTTGTCGTCGCCGTCGCCGTCGTAGGCCATTCCAGCCAGCACTTTTGCCACCTTCTGGCCTTCCCCAGGCCATCCCACCCATCGATGTCACACCCACAGTCCTCCCCAGCCAGCGTCGACTCCTTCCCAGGCCATCCAGCCACCTGTCGGCGTTAGTCCAGGCATTTCAGGCTATTGTCAGCGACATCCAGGGGCCATCGACGCATGTCCAACCGCCGGTGATGCTTGGTCTCCCCTCCTGAAGGTCTAAAAGGGCAGTCCAGCCCTTCCCGTCTAGTGGTTTGACAGGTTAGACTATGTTCTAGGTCTTCTCCAAGCCTCATGTCTTCGTTGTGTGTAGATACGTCACATCCATATGTCTTAGTGAGCAGTCTGGTTCACTTTTCCTACTTTTCAGACCATATATTGGATTTTTTTTGTTAAATTCAGTTAAGATGACATCTCAGGATTCCTTTGTTAAGAATATGAGTGGTATCTCTAATAAGCTCTCTGGCCTCAACTATATTTTATGGGCACAGAGCTTCGAAACATTTATTTTGACACACAAAAAGTTGAAACATATTACATATCCATCTTCTGATGTAAAATCTGACACATATGATGATTGGTTAGTCGATGATGCTGCAGTTATTACTTGGATAGCTAACAGTATGGAGTCCTCAGTTACACGGGGGGTCATATTGTTGCGACCTGTGAAGAAGATATGGGACACACTTCACCTTACATATGGCCATGAGAAGAACATTTCTTGTGTATGTGAGCTATATGAGCAGTTATTTACTCTTCGTCAGGGAGATCAATCAGTTCAGGAGCATTTCACTCGTCTTCATGTCCTTATGGATGAAATAGATTTATATTAGCCTTTGACAGTAGATATTATGAGATTACGCCAGTACAAGGAGGAGTTGGTAGTTGCAGCGTATCTTGTTGGCCTAAACCTTGACATCAGTTCACAGATCAAGGTCTAGTGTTGGGATCTGACAGTGTTCCAGACTTACAAACTACATTTGCAAAGGTACTGTGCGTCTCCTACAGTGTCAGTCCCGTCAGCCATGACAGTTACTTGGGGTTGTGGTCGTGGTAGTTCTCGAGGTGAAAGACGTGGTCGAGATGAGACAGGTGGATGTTCCAGATATGTACACTACGGACGATTGGGGCACCGGATTGCGAAGTGTTGGGATTTGATTGACCAGTCACAGATGGCTAATGTTACCACAGAGTCCACCATTGCTACAACAACTACTGAGGAGTAAACCTTAACCATTCCACAGGTAGACTTAGACTATGACAGACTCTAGCAGCTAAAGGTCACAGAATCTACTACTATGGTCTATGGCTACCTATGCTAGCTGATGCCTCCTTGCATATATCAGGTACACGTAGTTTGTTTACCTATTTGTCTCAGTTATGTGAGTTTCGGTCTGTGATAATTGTTGATGGTCAAACGTATCCTGTTTCAGGTGAATGGGTGGTGCAAGTTTCTTCACAAATATCACTTGAAAATGTTTTTTTTGTTCCTAATTTTTCTGTAAATTTGTTTTCTATTAGTGTCATTACAAAATAATTAAACTGCTGTGTCACATTCTTTCCATTTCATTGTACATTTTAGGATTTGCAGACAGGGAGGAGTATTGGTTTAGGGCGTGAGCAAGGAAATGGAATGTATCTACTGGTTCGTGATGATATACCTCAATGATTAGCTTCTGTGGCATCTGCTTCTGAGTCTTCTTCCTTGTGGCACTATCGCTTGGGTTACCCCTCTCATCAGAAGCTTCAACAAGCCTTGCCTTGGTGTTCAGTTTCACAATTTGATTATCGGTCATGTCAGTTGGGTAAGTATCATCGTGTTTCGTTCAAAAGATTGCATCTTGTGTCAAGTACTACTACTTTTGAGTTGTTTCATTGTGATGTCTGAGGTTCATATAGAGTCCAGTCTGTGTCAGGTAATAGATATTACAAAGTCTTTGTTGATGATTTTTCTAGAACGTCTTGGGTATATTTACTTAAAGATCGTAGTCATGTATATGATGTACTCAGAAATTTTTTTATTGAAATAAAAAATCATTTTGATGTTACTCCTAAATTCTTGCGCATTGATAATGCACTTCAGCTTGTTTAGTCTAAAGTCACTTCATATTGTGCTTTGGATATTATACATAGGACATCTTGTCCACACACTTTCCAACAAAATAGGGTTGCAGAATGCAAGCATAGGCACATATTAGATGTTACTCGCACACTTATGGTTCATATGTATGTCCCTAAGCAGTTGTGGTCTAATGTTGTGCTTACAGTTACCTATTTTATCAATAGGATGCCTTCTGCACTTTTTGAAGGTGAGGTTCCTCTACGTCGCCTAAAATCTGAGTCCAGTTTGTTTAGTTTGACTCCCAGAGTTTTTAGGTGTGTGATGTTTGTTCAAGATCTCTCGCCTGGTTTAGACAACTGTCTCCATGATCCATCAAGTGTGTCTTTGTGGGGTATTCCAAGACTCAGAGGGAGTATCAATGTTTTCATCCACTTACCAGAAGATATTTTGTGTCTGCAGATGTCACATTTTTTGAGTCTGAATCGTACGATGATGTCTTTACACCATATGGTGTTTCTGTCTCTCTTCCTTCAGTTGTTGAGTTGGATGATGACAATACTCCAGGAGGATCTACTTTACCATCAGAAGTTACTCGTCCCTAGTAGGTTTATCAACGTCGCTAGCGTGTCCCAGTGCCTCCCACCATTGAACCATCCTCCTATACAGATGCAAATCCATCTACCATTGTCTTAGACCTATTTATTGTCCTTCAGAAAGGTATCCGCTCTTGCACAACTCATTCTATTTCTCACTTTGTCTCTTATGATTCGCTTCACATTCGTTTTCGTAGTTTTGCTTTCTTATTTGTTTCTCAGACTGCCCTCAGGGCCTATTAGGAGGTATTTTCCCTTTCTCATTGGAAGGTTGTTATGTATGAGGAACTAGTTGCACTTACCAGTCGTGGTACGTAGAGTTGGTGACCTGCACTGTTGGGACTACAGTAGTCACTTGTAGATGGATTTACACTATCAAGTACAAAGTTGATAGTAGTGTGGACAGATACAAATCAAGACTGGTGGTTAAGGGTTTTACTCAGACTTATGGGATAGATTCTGAGGATACTTTTTCCCCTGTTGCTCGTCTCAACTCAATCAGAGTCTTTCTATCTCTGACTTTGAATCATTTAAAGGAGGTATACTAGTTGGATGTCAAAAATACCTTTCTGCATGGAGATTTAACTGAGTTTGTTTTGACGGAGCAACTTCTAGGATATGTTGCTCAGGGGGAGGATCTTATGTGCAGACTCAAGAAGACAATCTATGGTCATAAGCACAGTCTTAGAGTATGATTTGAAAGGTTCAGTCAGGTAGTCCTTGTTGGTGGGTTTCAGAGGTGTGCAGTGGACCATTCAGTCTTCTACAAGAAGACAACTAGTGGGTGTGTGATTTTGGCAGTTTATGTAGATGACATATTGATCACAAGCAGTGATGTACAGGACATTGCAGAGATAAAAAGGCATCTTCACACTCACTTTGTGACAAAGGACATAGAGAAGTCTTGATATTTCATTGGAATCGAGTTTGCCTATGCACAAGGCAAGATGACATTGTCACAAATGAAGTATATATTGGATCTCTTACAGGAGACAGGACTCTTGGGATGTAGACTAGAGAGCACTTCCATTAAGCAGACATCAACATTCTGGGATAGTAGTTCTGAGTTGTTGGAGGATCTGGTCAGTATAGAAGATTGATAGGTAAGCTCATCTATTTGACTGTGATTCGACTTGATATCTCGTATACAGTCAGCCTTCTGAGCTAGTTTATGCATAAGCCTAGGAGAGTAAATTGGATATAAGTTCTTCGTGTTCTGTTATATGTGAAAGGTGCTCCAGGGAAGGGCTTAGTCTACAAAAAGAATAGCTACATCAGGATTGTAGTTTACTCAGACTCAGGGTATGTAGGAGATAGAGAGGATAGGAAATCCACATCTGGCTTGTGCACTTATGTGGGAAGCAACTTGGTCACTTGGTGCAACTGCACTACGACCATCAACATTGCAACACAACAACCACACTTGTAACACTACTATTGTCTCCCCATTCTGCACAATTGACCCTAGTCACAGTCACTCTACCTCACCATCACAGTACGTGCACTCCACTGCTTGTTATCATGCAGTTGTAACACTACTATCGTCTCCCCATTCTGCACCATTGACCCCAGTCGACAAGTCACAGTCACCCTACCTCACCACCACAGTACGTGCACTCCACCGCCTGCATTTCACTATTGTCCATCGTACGCATCTGATCACGAACACTACTACCATCATTGCTGCCACATCGTCGTCATCGCAAGAATCCCATTGTCACCCTTGTCATTGTTGTCCCAGGGTTTCACCCAAAAAAAGGAGAACAAGGTAGGAGTTCTTATTGGTATCAAGGGATGGTATCACATTCTTCATTTAATCTTAATGTACATTGATTTTAGTGTAGTTAGATATTTATGCAATCTTTTATTATTTTCACCACTCGTATAAAAAAATTTTATTCATACATGTCTTTCAACATTGTTCGCATTTGTCATTGTTTATGCACACATATCTTTGCTTGCGCTTTCTTTCTTTTATGTGCTTGTATTGTATTTAGTTTAATTATTTTGTATATAATTAAGTGATGTCTCAACATGTTTGAATCTTCTTCTAACTCTTTAAGATCATACTTTACCCTTGACCATCGTTCCCTTGAGCATTGACTTGATAGAATCAATGATAAAATCTTAGTAATAAGTAATGAAATTTCTCTACTCTCTAGCATACAAAATTTTGGTAAGGTCAAATTATATTAAGAGATTCATATGCCAATTTCGTAGGATGTGTGATGTACAGAATTCAGATTACACTATACAATTACATATATTCTTTAAGTTTAGAGTTAAAGTTTGTAAAATTATCATCAATGAGGTTAGTTACGTTCTTTGAATGTTGTATCTAAAAGTGTTATTATTGTAATGAATTTGACATCTAAATCTCATGCTCATCCATTTCACATTTCTTGAGTTAATGACACTATTCTTTCGAGAGATATCTTATTCATATCTAAATAGGTGATTATCTTGCACATATTTGGTGTGATGTTCTTCTAATGAATATCGATTACATTCTTTTAGGTTTCTCATGACTATAAAAAATGCAAACTTGCTATAACATGCAAAATAACACATATATTTTAAATTTCAAAGCAATTCCTTCAAGTTGCTTTCTATGAAAGCAAAGTCAAATATCTTTAAGTCTTTATAATCAAGTATTTAGATCTTCTACCTTCAACTATAAACAAATCTTCTCGAGAACTTGATGTTAAAAAGTTTAGATTATGTGTCTTAAATTTTAAAAGAAAAACCTCCTCAAGAATGTGATGTTAAGGAATTAGATCAATTATCTTAAAATTTTAAAGTAGAATTTTCACAAGAATATAGTGTATTTGTCTTTGTAGATGTTTCCTTCGTTTTTACAAAATTTGACCATGGTTTTCCTTAGATTTTACTTTCCAAGTTTGATGATCTTTCTTCTTTTATTGCATCTCTTGAGTTACAACTATCTATGAATTTAAATCTTGAGAGTGACAGTAAGGTAAACAACAAGAGAATAGGAGAACTTCAATTGTCATGCACTTTAAATCGTTTAATTAGCAACTTTATGGATATTGTCCCTAAATTACATAGTTTCTTTGATCTAAATTCATGTCCACCTAAAAATAATCTTATAGAATTCATCTTGTCATCTGTCCAACATTCTAAGGATCTACATGTTGATATTCAAATAAAATTTGCATTAAATAACATAAACTATATGGATGTAAATTTACACCACAAGAATAAAAGATTCCTTACATATCTTATAATGTTATATTTATTTTCTGAGTGGTATCTACGTCATCTATTTTAAGGCCTTCATACTAGACTTACTAACCTTTACCATGTTCTTAGTAGCTTATCATTAGACTTATTTATATTATCTTTACTACCTAATTTCTATGTAAATCTAGTCTAAGAATTATTACTTGATCATGGTATATTTGAGTTTCTCTTTGTCCACAAATATCTTTGTAGATTTTTTTTTCTACATAAACTTTCGTGTCTCTATTGTGTTGCCAATTTCAAAGATCTATTAGAGCAATATAATAGACATAACTTATCGGAGTCAAGTTTTTCTTAATAGGAGAGAATGTGAAGGATAATATTGAGATAATTAGACAATATTTAGATATTAGTTATTTTATATTACTATTTAGTGGTAAGGTTAGCTATATCTTCTATATTAGATATTTTATCTTGCTAGTTAGTTGTAGAGTTAATTATATCTTTTATTCGAATTTGTACTTGGATATTCTATGGAATCAACTCCTATTGTCTAACCGTTTTGATGATGATTTAAAATTATTAATATTTGATATTCTTGAGTAAGGATTAGAGTCTCTCTCTTTTGGGAATCTAGTTAATGTCCTTGAATATTGGATCGTAGTCTATCTTCGTTATCTTAGATCGATTAGTAGTTTGATTCTCATTTGCTGTCCCACACTAACAGGTCTGTTGCCCAAGAATCAGAGTACCACACTCGATACCCTACCTAATTAACTATAGTCTAGTTAGATGAGCATTAAGTTATTAGGAGTGTTTCTCCCACTCCATCCCTATGGTAATAGTGCTTTAAACTGTAATGGTTTAGGAAGAGCTTATGCTCTGAATGAATCCAAGGTTTGTTTGGGCAAGGTGTAGGATCGTACGGTACACCTTGGAGAGTTCTACTATATGAATGTAATCTTTGTGGCTGAGATTTATGAGAATTGGGGCATTCTCTAGAGCACTCATGAAACAAGATACATGTGCATGGCCATAATGCATAAGTTGGAATCCAATCTAGCACCATGTTTTGTTGCGAAACGAACTGAAATTTGGTTAATGGAGCTAGTTCAAGACCTAGTGCACTAGGACTTTTTCAGATCGAAGTTAGTCAACACAAGAAGGCCAAAAGCAGCCTTTATCAAATGCAATGTAATGTCGCCTAAACCTCATTTATTTTACTTTTATTTACCTTTTTTATTTTATGAATCATGTGGGGGATTGTTGGAAAAAACTTATTTATTTGAATTTTGTAAAAAATAACAGATTTTTCAATTTAAATGATGAAGTCTTTTATAATGTGATTCATAAATTGTCTTTGCTATTTTTATGCAATAAGTATGTGCTTTGATTTTTGCTTTAATTGTTTTAAAGCTTTGCCTAGCCATACTTTACCAATAACAAGTCATTCTACCTTCTATTCACAACACTTTCACCAATAACAAGTCATCCTTTCGGTTCCCATGTGATCCATACTTTCTTCTATCCAATGGCTATGACATTGCAATTAGTTTGTATTCTTGTTGTTTGACGACAAGGTCTCCCTTTTGATTCATAAGATTGATCTGACCTTGCACATTGGAGAAATCAACTTTGGCTTTTGTGTGGATGGTTGTATCTTGGGAGAAGAATGCAAGAAGGGGGTGTTTTCTGTTGGAAAGATAGCGTGCTTGCAACGTGCCTCCATCACACTGCCCACTCTAATCTTTGTCCTTTATTTATATCTTGTAAATGATTTGATTAAATCTAATTTGAGCTTATTTATTGCTATAATTTTTCAACAAAAACTACAGGTATAACTTTTCATAAGAGTTTGTGTGGTTAGCTCACTATTTATTTGACATTTCTTTTGAATCTTTGATCGGTGAACGTTGCATAAGTTTGCTAGGATGTTGGCTATGACACATGAAAATTGCATTTATCAGTTGTATACTTTTATACCACGTAAACAAGCTGGGTTATGGCTCTGCTTCAGTCATTTTTTATTTGTTCGTATACATAACATTGCCATCATCCTCCTGTTCCATTTTCACTTTAAATTTAAGGTTTTGCTCACATTGAATGAGGATGTTCGTGATGCTTGGGGTCTACATGGGAAAATGTGGTTTGACACTAAACAGTGAAGAACGGCTGTGATGGCGTCCTCCCTGGCGTGTGGTTGTACACTTTAATGTTCATTTCTTTTCATAACTTACAACTTGCTTCAAATTAACTGACAATGCTGACGTTATTATGCCTTTTGCTTGTTCTACCACACCTACTACTCATATTTATCGTCACCAAGTGTGTATGCTAAAGGGTAGACATGGAAATCAGGCCAGGTCGGTCAGCACGGGTCTGGGAAAAAATCACGTGGACCGGGCCAGGTCAGGCCTGTCGTGGACCGTAGGTCGTGTCGGGCCTAACAGGTAGGCCGGCAAAGTAGGTCTATTTAGGCCCGCAAAAACTCCCTAGGCCTGGTCAGTTTTAAAATATTAAAAAAAAAAAAAACACAAACAGGGCCAGCAGCCTAGCCTGTTTTAAAAATTTTAAAAAAAAAAACCTAAAGAGGGCCTTGCCAGGCAGCTTGGCCTGTTAAAAAAAAAAATTAACTCGGCCCAAATCTTTATTTTTTTGTTGGACCGTTGCAAAACCAGTCGTTTGCAACGGTCGTTTTTTTATATATATTTTTTTAATTTCAATAATTTTATCTTATAAATATTCCCTCACCTCATTCATTTTTCTTCACAACTCAATCTTCTCTTCTACAACTTTCTCAACTACAAATTTCTTCTAATTTTCAAGTAAGGATTTTTAAGTGAAGGTTTCGCTGTTTGGTTTTGGATTCTGTCCGATCTTCTGCTCTCCAAACTCCAGTCTCCATGCGACACTAGCTGAGCTAGCAACATCAAAATTTCTTTACTTCTAATTCTTCCTTTTTTGGGTTTTGGTTTTTATGGGTTAAGGATTTTATTATTTTATATTCATTTTTTTATATTAAAATGGAAAATATTGGTAATGTTGGTAGCCATGACTATATCCCTAGTATGGAGTCAGATCAATCTCAGTCTACCCCAACACATACTTCATAGTCCACAACCACTAAAAAACCTAGGAAACAAAGTTCTTGGGTTTGGGAGCATGTTATATTAAACCCTGTAGATCAAACTAGGTGTTACTGTAATTATTGTAATACCACATACACATGTCATAGGGGAGGGGGTGTAGGTCATATATCTAGACATTTACAAAAATGTATATCCAAACATAATAAAGATGACAACACAGATTTAAAACAATCGAAATTAC
>JAMKQA010070258.1:0-12075 GCA_024699735.1 Posidonia australis | reverse complement strand
GGAACATGTTTGTCAAATAAATCTACCAATGAGGATGTGAATAAACTCCTAAATAATACAAGCTGTCCTGTAAAAAATTCTAGCACTCCTTTTAAGCCGAGTAAACCAAGGCAAAGATAGAATCCACTACCCTGAAGTCTTCGTGAGCTCACTACAGAAAAATTGCCTTTAACAGTTTAAAAGTCAAAACTCTTATTTATAATAGAATTTCGATATTGTATGTTGTATTACACATTATAATAGATAACAGCGTCGATCAAAATTAAGTAATATTAAGAATTAGATAGGCAGACAAATTAACTTCACTTTGATTTGAGCTTCGATTTCACTACAAATCTGATTTGCAAAGGACGTAAACCAAAATTCAGTCGACTACCACCCTAGTTGTTGGTTTTCGACCGAGCTCCAATTCAACGTAGATGCATGGATGCATCAATTTTAGGCATGAAAGTGATACAGAAGTATGATATGAAATAAAGGGGTAGGTAGCTTACGCGAACATTTGTTATTCAGATGGTTTTAAAATCTAGCAAAGACACCACCGTTTGAAGAGTCGAACGTGGGGAAAAGGGGAGCTGCTGGTGTCGACTGCGTCACATAATGGTGTACGGCAGGCTCGAGCCCATGCCTGGATATCATATTTGACAGAAAATTGCAAAAGAAAAATATCAGAAGTTTCGAAAGCCACTCTTTATCAAAGCCAGGATTCGATCTGGGATTCATTTTGACTTTTTTTTGATAGTTTTTTATAAATATATATTAATAAATAATAAATAATCGTTCATTCATGTCAAGGTAACAAACCATTGTAACCTTGTTATTGACGTGTGTTTGAAATTCTATCTGCAACTACGTGTATTTATGGATGTATGATTTTCTTGGTTCCTTTATCATTAGGTTTTTTATTAATATGACTTACCGATATCAAAAAAAAAAATCACGTGGATTTATGTATAAGGCTGCAAGTAAATCAGATTCCACCCATTAATCCCATTCGACCCAATCCATTAGGAATAGGTTAGGACTTAAGGTAGAAATTTTATCTATTTATTCATGCGTTAACTTGTTAACTCATTGAATCATAGAATTAAGTTTTATTATATTTTGTGCTTTGTTGTATTCTTAAGAATATTGTAAACCTTTGAATCATAAATCATGAATGACGTGGTTAAATGATATTATATTTATGTTGCTTTTAATTTTATTATCATTCATAGATAAACATAACGAATCAATGATAAATATTGATGTTACATTATAATAAATGATAATGTTGAAATTATTCTTGTTATATATTAATAAATTTATTATTAATCTTAGATGAACACAATTTGATTTTTTTTATAAGTTGTTGTCTTATTAATAGTTTTTTCAATCGTAGTTCAATTTTATGCCCAATTTATCATCAAATAGTATAAATTGTGGTTTTAAAAAATTTTAAAAAAATTCATCAGTTTGATCCGTCAATCCACATCACTACCCGTTAACAAAAATGATAATGGTAGGGTAGCGGTCTAATTTTTTTGAAATGGGTATTGACCAAGAAGGGATTGGTAAAAATAAAAATAGATTCCAAATCCGACCTAATCTAACCCACTTATAGGCCTATGTATGTATGGTAAGGTATGTTGTTTTTTCTGCTTTTCATTATCTCCTAAATTCCTATCCTTTTTGTCTCCATGTCCTTATATAATTTCATATCATAACACAAGACTACGGTTTTCTTTACATCTATCAAAGTTTTTATACGGGGCCACCTAGGCCAAGATCCATACCATGTATATATTATATTTACTATTGCTTTTGTAATAATCATAAATGAAGAAGCTTAAGCTTGTTTGACTTTTAGGAATTGAAATTTCTAAAATTGGAATTCTAAGCATAGGAGTTGAAAATTCAATGTTTCATGTACGAATTAGAATTTTTAGTATTTGGGTGGTAGAGTTTTGAATTTTTGAAATTTGATTTATTTTTCAAAGTACTTGGGGTGAATTTATTTTCCTAACATGGCAGAAAAAAGATTTATGGACTTAATATTCTCATATATTTTTTTGGTGGAAAACCACCTCTTCCCAATTCCATCACTTTTTCAATCAAACCACTGAAATCTGATCAATAAATGAGAAACAAACAAGTAATTCTACATAACTCTTTCTAATTCCTTCTAATTCTTTCAAATAAAACAAAAATAGAACAGTTATGTGAAACATAAGAAGCATGTTGGTAGATTATATTTATCACATCATCATACAATCACATGAATGTGAATAAAGGTTGGCTTATACCTCTAATAAATTTTTCAAAATGTCATTCCATCTTAAAAAAATAGAGTGATCACAGAAGAATGACATATTCTTATGTAACGTAAGTTCAGCTTGTAGTAAAAGTTGAAAATTTTGGATAATTAATTTTTATTTTTTTCCCCCAATTCCATTTTTATCCTACCTCACTCTCTCCTCATATTAAGTTTTATACACCTTGATGTCGCATGTATTATTTGTATTTGTTTATTGGTCTTGTTCATTACGTTATATTAGAGAATGCATCAGGTGTCCTGAGCTTATTTGGGGTCAAATGAACTAGACCTAATATGAGTCTTTTTAGAATTTTAAATTCAAAATCTAATCCATAGTTCTTGGTCTACAATTTTGAAGATGGTTATGCACCAAATGTCAAGTTATTTGGAGACCTAGCATATGGATCCCTGAATTTTAAAAAATTCAATGGTGTTTCGTGAACTAGAAACAAATAGATGGTAGATTTATATGGTACAAGATTTGAAATCAAAATCCAATCCATGTATCATTTAAATTATATGTATACAAAAAAAAAAATCATTTCAAGACTTGTACCAAATAAAACTACCAAGTACACACATTCAATGACTAACTATATATTAGAATATATCCTGAGCTAGAAACGTCAGATTCTTGAGTTACAAGTATCAAAATCACTTGATTTCTATGCACATGTACCTTACATAACATAGATTAATATTTTAATTTGGAATCCAACGGTGGATCTTCATAAAAATAGAATGATTTAAAATGAGCTCAGAGTGTATCTGGATATCTAATACATGTCCTATATATTTTTTGAGAATTCTCAAATTTTCATGTTACGTGCTACAACATTTTAATTACTCGGACCCAAATCGACTGGTCCTTTTTTAGACCGACTATACGCAACCCGAGCAATAATTTAAATTTCAAATCCATGACAGTTTGGTCTTGTACATAATTTTCGAACCTGACCTGACCTGCTGGCAATGTTAATCACGATTTCTTGCTGCATTAGCAAGCAAACATCTTCGCAACTCAAATTGACTGACTTTTAGCAATTAATTACAAGGAAATGTTATTGAAATAGGTATTTTATTTATTAAAATTCAAATATATGATCATCATTTGCTGATCTCTTATCCAGTTCAAATTCAAGCGTAATAATTTCTCACTTGCAACATGCAATTTATGTCATATTGCAGTTTGATATAAACCTGGTTATGCTGTCACGAAAAAAGGGTATAAACCTAGTTAGATCAAATACAATTTTTTCCATATTATGTGTTCGCCGAATTCTACAAAAGCCGCAGGAATCAACGAATATGATTCAAAAACAATAGATAAAATTGTACACAGGCGTGGGCATTACATCAATCTTGCTGCCATGAACAGACTTACGAAAATGACTCGATTCAATTCATCATAAGACAGACTACATCAGACTACATCCGGCACTGTCAATAAAATACAACTGCATGCTAGTTTTATTCTTCTACAAAACATCTATTACCAGTTTCGACATCAAATGGAACTAATATTATAGCTTACAGGATCTATAGTTATTATGACACAAACACAAAACTTCAAAGAATCAATGCACAACAACTACAGTGAATTATCCTCTTCCATGTCGTCCATCTGCATATTTGTTGGAATAACAATTTCAGTTGGCTTAGGACAGCCTCTTAGGAACTCATGTCCAAGCTGTGCCCTTTCATTATCTCCGAACCCAAAAATCAGGCCCCTGTTGGTGACTGCAATGGTGTGGTAAAGACCTGTGCTGATTTGAGATACATGGTGAGTCTTTAAACATTCAAGAGCCTGGGGTCTCGTGACTTTATCTGAGCTTCCCCGATCAGGGAAACCCAAGCTTCCAAAGGCCATCCAACCAAATGCAAATACAGAGCCATCATCCATAAGAACGAAAGTCTTTCGTTTCCTTGCACATACCTGAATGATCAAACCAAAAAGAAAGCCTGTGAGTTGGACATAAACCTGAAGTTTTGACTTGTAGAGGACTACAACGCTAATGACTATTTTTTTTTCCTTTTCAGGTCAATTATTTCCTCGCAGTTCTGCTGCAAACTTTCTCAATTGCTCATTATTCTATATTAGACGGAATAAACTCTGAGTGAAACAATAAGCTTTTAAAGAAATTGTGCAGTCATAGGCATTATAAGATGTCTTTGTAAATTAACCAGTAAACATGTGCTTTATTGCATGATTCAAACAGAACGAAAGTTCCAAGGCAATACTACAACACTCCAAAATATTGCCTATTAGGATAACACCACACTGACAAAGCCTTCCACCGCATACAAGAAAGGCAGCACCCACAAGGAACTCTAGAAGGGTGGCTAACTAGGTGTTCATTTGATGATAAATAGATTGCCGGAACAAACTTGATCAATAACATAAATATCTTCTTGCTGATTGAGAACCAATCATTGAGATAAGCATTAACATCTGCTTGGCACGAGAATATTCACATTTACCATACAGCTTTAGACTCCAACCCAGATAATAAGATACCAATAACACAAATAATCGAATAAATATTTATAGTTCAAACATGATGAAGAAACAATTACCAATGGATATACAGTTTAAATAGTAAGCTTCAATTTTTAAGTGGCTGCTTGAGATTTTGTACAACAAACCTGTACTGCAAGGTGGCCTTTCAGACTAGTCAATAGTGCTGGACTAGTTTTGTCATTTTCATCCCCATGGCCCAAAGCACCACAATAACCTCTGCCCCATGTGTACACCTGCAACCACCACCCTTTTTTTCTCAGTGCTTCATCAATTGAACATTGAATATCACAAGGATACATTCCTCTGAAAAGCATTAATAAGAAAAAAAACTGACATAACCAGAAGAATCAAGTGCAACTGCATGCTCATCGCCAGCTGAGACACGAACAACATGAATATTCTTCCTCTTAAATGATTGGATAGCACGTGGAAGAAGCTCATTTTGTTGATCCCCATGAGCAAGACAAAAGTTGGTGCAAGAACCAAATGAATGAACAGTTCCATCATTGGTTACAGCTAGTGTATAATTCGAACCAGCAGCAATCTGAACTACTTGACCAAGGCCCTCAAATGTTTCAACAATCTTTGGGGTTGACCTATCAATGTTGTGGCCATGGCCAAGTTGACCATGTGTGTTCGAACCGCATGTGTACACTTGACCTTGCCTAGTGAGAATAACAGTAAAACTAAGTCCTGTGGCAACCTGCCAAGTACCAATCATAAGGGAAAAAATACAAATGATACCATTGAAAGGAGCTATATAAAAATGTAGGTGGTAAAAAATTATTCAGCAGCTAATCAAACATCTATAATTTTCTGAAGCATACATGCTCTCAGTTACATGCATCCAATGAGGCAAAGAGCAGAATGACATTAGAAATTTGGAGCTAAAATTTCAACAAGTGGTGGAACAGATTTGATAAATAAACAATCCATATTTAGTGAGTTAGAATAAAAAAAAGAGTTTCCGCATTTTTTCTTCTTATGATGGATTATATATTAGGAATAGAATAATTTCCAGAAAAAAACAGTTAAAAAAATTTGAAGCCATTGGAAATGTCACCAAAGGCAGTTTGCAACTATGGCTGTTGCATATAAAAAATTATGCAACTATGGCTTGAGGTGAATACTTTTATAATTTGTGAAAGTCAAACGAAATTCAAGAATTCTCAAATTATTTTTCGTTTTTCACATCTTATGTTAAAAAAGCCTGGATTCCAAGACTTTCATTTAATCCCTCACTTAGTTGGAATTTCGAAGAAATGACTTGTGGAAAGATTCAATCTTAAAACAATTGACATCATCATGTTCATTTACCAGAAACTCTGCTCAAAGTTTACCAGAAACTGCAAAGGTATAATTATTCTTATGAAAACCCCAAAAAGATTTATTATTTAGGAAAACTGGATGCTTAGTAGTTATAAAGAAGTAAAAGTATCAATATAAATTAAGTAGGAAATTTTTCCCAATAACTGTAGGTGTCTTATGACCATGTTGGTTGTTAAAATATGAATATCTAACTCAAGATCAATTAACTATGACCATGAGTAGACAGGTCCATCTACAATTCTATATACAACCACAAATTTACTATTCACTTTTTATAATATGAGACTATTGTAACATTCTCTATCACTTCTGGCAGCTTTTAGGTCCTATAAGTATTTTTTTTGAACATAGGTAGATGTATGTGAACTTAGACTTGGAATCGTTAGGACTTCTTTTGACTCTGTTATCACGTTCAAATATGGACATCTAACTCAAAATCAATTAACTATGAGTGATGGGATCCATCTATATATAGCTATAAGCTCAATACTCATTTTTTCTAATGTGAGACTATTCCACTAAATTTTGAGACATTTAGATGACGAGGCTGTAGTAATTTGCCATTCTAACCACACAAACTTTATAGTATAATAATTCAGTCCATAAAAGTTAGAACTTAAGAAAAGAGAGACCACGTTAGGAAATAAAGCGCCTATGACCAATGTGGTTCTAGGTCACTCATAACCTCCTTGGTCTCCTGTGTATTGTTCTTTTTCTTTTGGATTTTTAGTGAAAATCCTTTCTTTGGCCACAGAAAAAACATTCATTGGCTTCATACTTTAAATGAGATGTCAAAATCACATGTAACTTCACAATTTTGGAAAATTAGGATTTTGATAACCTAAATCCTTGCAAGCATTCCTAGCATTTCCCATGCAATGCAACTAAAATTTTGCAAAACAGATGACTCCTTGAAGATGAAAAATCAAACACTACACTTGAATGCAATCCATATCAAATAATGAACAAAACGGGCACTTTTCCAAAAGACTTTTAAATTCAAAAACAAGAAGCCAAACATGACAAAACACAACCACTTCAGAAACTGATGAATTCTCATATGATCTTCTTACCTTGATATCTTGGAGTCGATGAAAAAAATTTGCCAATTTTCTGAGGGTTCATTGGTAAATTTTCTTCCCTTGATATTCTGGAGTTGGCCAAAAACAATTTGCTAATTTTCTAAACCTACTTTGGTGTTTTTTTATCATTCCATTGTTTGGTTTTAAGGTCTAGCGGTTTTTTTTTTCAATTATATTATGATGGCTTGAAGACCTTGTTGACGCTCTTTGGAGATGGCCGACTAGACAGTTAGAACAAATTAGATGATTAAGGATAAGGATATTATGGTAAGATATTGTGCAATACAAGGTAGAAGTCTAGCTTAAGATCATTTTTAAGGTCTTTAAGAATCTAAAACCCTAGATTTCAAACACTGTCTTCTAATCCTGAAACTATCTTAATTAGTAGGTCAACAAAAGAAGATTAATGCCAATACGTGTTTTGATGAAAGTAACAATATACCTGCTTGCAAGGAATTCCTTTCAATGCTTCAATGTGGATTGGCTTGAAGATGGCACGTCTCACTTCTCCATGACCACAGCAAAATGATGAGTTATCTCCACACGTGAAAACCTGATAAGAACAACAAAAATTCCACAATGATATTTAACAAAAAAGAACTTCCGGGAAGCCAAGCAAATTTGGAAAATAACAAACCGTGCCAACCTCTCCAGATTGCATGACAAAAGCTGCATGGTTGTACGAGGCTGAGACATGGGTTACATGTGATGGTGATGGAAAACTAATTTGTCTAAATGATACACACTGTGTTGTGTCTTGACCATGACCAAGAACTCCACATAAGCTTGAACCACAAGAATATACTGATGAGTCCAATCTCAAGAGGGTGTGGTATCCTCCCGTAGTGATCTGGATCTGCATAGATGGACATTCACTCAACTTAGCCTCTAAGGTGGAAACATGCGACAAGGAAAACCAAAAAACGAAAATTTTCCTTGTGTAAATTCATGACAACACAAAGGAAACTAGGTGCAAGAATTTTACTATGCGAATAAAATATCCCTTCTAGAGTATATGAAGTAGGAGAATTCATGCACTACATTGGGGCAATGCACCATAAAACCATCTTTCATTTACTTTAAGTACAATGTTGGAATGATAAAATAATGGCTCTAAATATTTGCATAGATAAAAGGATCAATATATAAATAAGTAACTTGCAGCTCAAGATTCCGATTAGTGGAACAGTCTAAACATAATATAGCAAGATTATCGCACATATGGACAAGCTATTTTGAAGCAAGCAATGCAAGCACCAACATGATTAATAATAAAAGCTTCCCATACTAAAGAAATAATACATTGCCTGCTGAGGTCTCGGCAATATGGGAAGACTGCTCCGCAGACTGCAAGAACCTTAGAACCCTTTTCCAGTTACCAATGCAACGCTCCAGCAGATCTCTACGAGCATTCTTGGACAAAGAGGCATATATCTGATGCGCCTCGCAGGCATGGTATGCTGCAAGTTCAACAATTGATCGGAACTTGTGTTGAAAAACCCCATGTGAAGTTCTGAACATTCGACATGATATCTCCAAGCAGGCCAGGTCAGTGGCACCAAGACGGCCCGAGCTCAATATCTCCAAAACCAAATCCCCAGGAATCTCCTCAATTGAAACAGATCGATTCCGTTCAGCCATTAGATCACCCCCCCTGCTCCTTCCTCTAAATTCTCCTCCTAGTATTTTCTCAAAAGGTGGAAGCTTTAGAATCCCCGAACGACAAAATCAGCAAAAATCAATTACTCAATTCATCACATACAGCCATGTTTGAAACGCTCTTCAAATCACTCCCGTAGATTGATTGATGATGGAGGAACTTTCAAAACGTCAATTGGGTTTTCGAATAGACTAGCACCGCGTAACAAAACAGCATATAGTAGAAAATTAATAAGAAGACGTCGGATGGGAGAAGCATACAAGAAATAATGTCAGGGAACAGGAACCTGGAATCTAAATCTGCAGAAATCTTAGAGCTAGCAAGGCAAATAAGCATCAGAAAGGACGACAGCTTCTAGAAAGGTGAGGATCGGAGTCAAACTGCGAGAGGGGTCTAAAAAAATCAGATCTTTTCGGTTTTCCAAGGGAAAAAAAAAAACGAACAAAGATGAAGAAGAAACAACCGACCGAAACACAGAATTAGCCAGAAACAATCAAGTCGAGGTCTTCTTCCACAGACGAAGGGCAAAAAAAAAACGAAGCAAAGGAGATCAATTGATCAAAAGATCGAGTCTTTCAAAGAAACCAACAGATACAGAAACAAAGAAAAACCTGATCGAGTGGAAGGATTTTAGCTTCCTGGCACTTATATTTGGATCAAAAAACTATTTTTTATGAAGGGAATTGGTAGAAGAAAAGCAGAGCAAGCGCATGAGAAGAGGAAGGAACAGAGGAAAACACGTCAGATCGAGATGGGCGAGAAGAAAAAGGCGACACCTTTATAAAGTAGCGGAGAACATGCGCGCCTTCTTCCACCGAAAAAACAAAGCCGAAGGCAGCAAAAAGAAGAGAGGAGGAGGGGTCGGTAGAAGCTTTGCCTCGAAGGTTTCCACCCCGTTCGTATGCGTACCGCAAGTGGGAGGAAAAAAAGAAAGGAACTGGTTGCTTGTTTTTCCCTTGGGAATTCTCATTTTGGGATTCTCGACGACACTTTTCTTTTATTACGGTTTTGTAGTGGCCCGTGTCAGCGATCGTTGTCCAATTAAAATTTTCACAGAATAAGTTTACGGAATAACCCAAATCTATCCGTTTATGAGACTCTTCATGCAATAAACCATTCAAAAGTTCAGAAAGAATATTCGTCGTCTTCCAGAGTCTTACACTCGCTGCAAGAAAAGCCTCGCCCTCAATGCTTTCTAAGTACCAAGAAGGTACGTGTCCAACTGACATTGGGCTTAACAGCTCACATGTTACTTGTACAATTCGGGATGCACACGTCGATACGTCTGGAAACCCTTTTTTCCTCCCGTTTTCATGAAAGAATGAACCAGAACATCAGAAAACGTACTGGACAAAAATATACATCCACTTGCATCTTTATCATTCTCCCTCCTCCGGTCATCGTTCTTTTACTCCTTGGTCTTTGTCATCGTACTCCTCTTCTTTCCTCGTTGTCGCCATAATCCTCCTGCATCGTCATGGTTATGGTTTCCTGTTACCATCTGCATTGTCGTCGTCTTCTTCTTCTTCCTTCTTGCTACCAATAGGATGGTCGTTGACTTTGTTCTTGAGGAATTGTCGACGTCATTGATTCCAACTCAGCCACCAGAGCAGGAGTGCCAATGGGTTGGGCTGGATGGGATTAATGGTTAATCGTTGACTTAATCCATATTGAGACAACTGTTGGTATGATGATCTAATTTTTCCAATCATTAATCAATAATCCAACCCAATCTGTTTGGATAATAGATTATCCATGGGTTAACAGATTAGGTTGGTCAATACATAACAAAATGATAAATTCTTGTAATAAATTTATAAGTATATAAATATGTATTGTATAATATTCAAAAACATAAGAATCATCTAAATAAATATGTTCTAAACATTAAATGTGTAAAAACTAATACAACGAACAAATGATTGATAATAATTAATTAATAATCTTTAAAAAAATACAAAAACTTCTCATTTTTTGTATAGGAAACAACTTAAGTAAGTTATATCAAACAGAAAGTCAAAAATATTAGGAAGATAAGTTCAGAATTCCCTTTAACTTTATAAAATTATAAGAAAAAATATCATTCTAACATGTTAACAGATTGGATGATATGGCCAACTTATGATACAATCTATTAAAAGTTTGGATTAATAGATTATGGGTTAAGGGTCTAATGAATTTGATCAATAAAAACCAATAGAATTTATTAAGAGAAACCAAACAAAATAAAAACCAATAGAATTTATTTTCTATTTGACCAAATTTCTGATGTTTGTGCTTGTCGATGGAAACAGAAAGAAAGTAGTTTTAATTTGCCTAAATAAACATAAATGTCTTTAATTTAACAATAATAATAGAATTAATGAAACTACATCATCAACAAAACCACAAAGAATTAGCAATTTATATTAATTCACATCTAATCAATTATCACTTTTTTTTGTTCTTGAGATAATCTTACCACTCTGTGTGTCTCTTTAGCTTCATTGTCATCATCATCATCTTCATAAGCATGTAATCAGTTTAAAAATTGATCTTCGATGATCTCTTCATTTTCCTCGAACTCATCTTCAAAATCTTCAAGTAAATCAGCTTCGTCTTCTTTAGAAATGAAATTATGTAACAAAAAATAAGACAACATTATTTTAACTTGTGTTTTAAAAGAAAATTGTATATAACCTCACAATATGGTAAATCTATGCTTCACTACTCCAAACACATATTTAATAATGTTTCTTAACTGAGAGTGCCAATAATTATAATTTTCAATAGCATTGGTTGATAATTGATCTCTATTATATTTACTTAGATGGTACCTAACACCACAATAAGGACATATAAATTTTGGTCTATTAAGATAACTGTAGACACCCCGATTTTGCAGTCACTCGACGGTAGGCTCCTCCGGAAGACGCTCTGGTTGCAACCACCACTCCTAAATCCTAACTCCATAGAACCCTAGGCCCACTTAGGCGCAGACAAACCCAATTAGGCCCACACAAGCCCATTAGGTCCACACAAGACCATTAGGCCCAAACAGACCCCCGTGCAGACCCGACACCACCCCAACCGCCGGACGACCGCCGGCAGTCACCGCGGAACCCATCACCGGAGCTCGTGGTGGGGGAAACACTCCGGACTCCCCCGGGCCACGACGACGCCTCCCATAGATTTGCCGAGGCTCCCC
>JAMKQA010070257.1:0-11068 GCA_024699735.1 Posidonia australis | reverse complement strand
ATGGGCTTTTTGTGTGATTTTCATGGTTGAATGAGAAGCATGCTACAGTATTCGTTTTTGAGCTCTATGTCTTGATGATTTTCGTTAGAGCAGCATGCTTAGTGGATTTGTGATTGGTTTGGGGGGTTTTGAAGTAGACTTGATGGTCTTCACCCCATGTTTTTATGAGGTTTTATGGTTTTTGTAGAGGGGTCCGATCCTTATTCCCACTTGGGGAAGAAAAGGAGGACTATGGCTTGGGGGTTTTCTACAGCAGCAGAAAACGACATACCGTTTTGGAAACGGAATGCCGTTTTACTCCCAGGTGGTTCCCTAGACCACTGGTTCGGACGACCGAAATGTTTCGGTAGACCAAATCAGGGGATTTCGGTCGACCGGATGATTTCGGTCGTCCGTTTTAGTTGGGGACTGGTTTTTCTGACAGGGTTTCGGCATACCGAAATTGTTCGAAATGCCGAAACAGGGAAAAACGGCATACCGTTTTTGAAAGGTGCTATTTTAGGTTGCTTAGTCCCTCCACCACCGATGATTGAGTCGAGGCATCATTCGGGAAGTCGTCATTCTCGAGCCACATCTTAGGCTCCTTCAGGTGCGTCTGTACGCCAACCATCTTAGCCTCCCACGGTTCCTCCTTCAGCTCCATAAGGTGAGGGTGAGAGTGCTTCATAGTTTGTTGTTGTTCGTTTTTATTCTTTACAACACTTGTACTTTTAGGGTATGCCCCGATGATTTTGTAGCACAATTGTATTTATAAATGATGAAAAAATTTCTACACACTTAACAAACTTGTCAGATATTTCATTTAAGTTACCTTTCTTAGAGTTGAAAATGAACTAAAACAACCAATAACTAGGAAAGTACCCCTAAATAATGGTTTTTAATTCAAATTAACTCCAAACAAGCTTAGTCATGTGTAATAACATATAAATGATATGGTTATAATGACTGATTTTACCTGTGAGGTTTAAATCAAATATTCAAGGCAATCGGTGCCTAAATTAGTTGTTAACTCAATGAAAGACAAGATCAGAGATTCTGGATGGCCCGAAAGACCAAAAAATATGATATCAATGCTCACACATGTATTTCAACTTGTTGAAGCCTCTAGAGTTGGAAGAAATTAGTATCGTATTTTGTCCACAGATATAGGGGTCCCACAGCGAAGATCAACAACTTATGTTACTGATTAGTGTTGGACGTAGAGCTGGAAGTGTCCAACATAAGATGCTGAGATCCATAGCGTCTTACACCCTCTTTTCTTATTTTTAAAATCGTCTTTCTTAGACACTATATTTTGTAATGTCTAATATAAGACACTAAATTTTTTGCATTTAACACCTGTCAGTAAAATCTACAAGGAAACTCAGGAAAAATGTTATTCCATCTAAGATGCCCCTTACTCCTAGTTCAAAGAAAGCTGGTAAACAGAAGATAGACATGAATTGAGTAAACTTAAGTGGAGGATAATAGTTTGGCCTCAGCTTTGTTTATTAACTGAAGATGATTGTCACGACGCGGAGTTGCTACCGCCTTAGATTTTTGCATCCTTGGCCAGCCTATTATAGTTTCATGAGGTGGTATTGGTTGAGTGGATTTTACCCTCTTCTTTTTATTTTCTATTTTTGGACTTTTGATTTTGGATTTTAGTTTTTTTTTTTTTCCTATTTTTTTGGGTTTTTTGGATTTTCTACTTTTGGTTTTTTTGTTTTTTTTCCTGAAGAAGGAAATAATTGGCGCCCTTGTGCACTCTCAAACCAAAAGACGCTTCAGGCTTGCCTCGGTACTAACTGCCCCTAGTCCTAGGTTCTTGCCCTTTGCCTCTAAGTGTATTGTACAGAGTGTGAGGAAAGGGTTAGTGTCTTATCCTAAGACTTTGACTAGAAATTTGGAGTTCTAAATCTTCCCTCGGCCTAAAGTCGAATCCTACTGTGTTTTTTATTTCTCCCTTTTTTTTTTTTTTGACTCTGGACAACTTCTTTACTATTGTGTTTTTATTCATTTCCTTTTAGACAGCTTCTTTGCTGTCATCTTTTTCTTTTGGTCAATGGACAACTTCTTTGTTGCCTTCTTTTCTTTATTTTTTTTCATTCCTTTTCTTTTCTTTTGGTAGGTGCCTATCCATCACTACTCAACTGAGGTTTATGCTATAATAACATACCTGTTGAGTGTTAGTGGTCTCACTCCCATTTTGAGTGTTCATTCAAGAGATATTTATTTTTAATGGATCGAATCACTTCTTTTATTTTGGATACACTCCCTTCTTCTCGTGTTTCTAGGCTTGGCCTTGGACATCTAGCATGTCCGACTCGAGGATGTGCATGGACTTGTTATTCATGGACTGGAGGGAGAACTCTTAAAAAAACTTGCCTTATGTCTCAGTGTCAGACCTTTGATCCCTTTTCCCACAAAGTGCTTGTGAGATGATATTAAGGATGAGGTTCCTAGATCTTAGGAGATAGCTAGTTCACAAGCTTGGACAATCTATAAGCTTAGTATGCATGTCAAGAGTAGTACCTTTTGAGGTGCAGTGTATTCTAGGGATGTTCAAGCCTAGTGTCATCCTCTCTGATCAAACAATAGGCATTGCGCAAATATGCCTCAATCATCAAGTATGGTCCTTCCTAGTTTGGTTTCAATTTCCCATACTTCGTGGTAAAGTTTCTTTCTTGATAAGCTTTTCATTACTATTTTTCTCTTCTTTTCTTTATTTTTTTTATTCTCTTTTTTACTTGTATTATTACGTGAAGGAAAAGGATGTTTTATTTACATATTTTCTACAAACAAAAGGAAACAGGAAAAGAAAAAGTAAAGCTTATTTACAATAGTTAGGGAGGATGCCCTAGTGTAGCTTCCATCAGTAGAGACTTCTGCCTAATTGATGTCTAGAGCTTGGCTCAAGCTTCATGGCTTCTCCCAATCTTCTTTATTAATGCATCCCTCTTGATTCTGCCTTTCTCAATCCAATCATAGATGATATCCTTGAAAACACAATAGTCTTCTAAATTATGCCCATGTATTCGATGGAACGAGCAATATTTATTTCTATCGTAGTTTATTCCTTCTGGTCTTTGAGGTGGGAGATTGATTGCTCGGGCTTCCATCATTTCTATAAACATGTCTGCCAACTTGAATGGGAGGGGAGGATAACTTGCACATCTTAGTCCTTTCAATCGCTCTCGTGAGTTGCATGATGGTGGTTGCCCCTGTCATTGCCACTCTGATGATAATCTTGCATCTGAAGAGGCTAATTCCACTACTTTGGCTTCCCATCTTGGACATGATACATTCACTCAATGTTGTCCTTTGTCTCTTGGACTTTTTTGCTTTTGAATTCATGCATGTTTTCCTTCACAGAAGCGGCCACCTCATAGAGTGCAATTACAGAAGGGCAATATGCATTGGCCAATCCCCTCTTCATCGGTCTAGTTGTGTGTTGCAATCAGTGTTTGGACAATTTGCCTTTTTGGGATGTCTAGGCCTGATCTGGCAGCCATTTCTCGCCATCTGTTTGCAAAAGTGACACATTGTTTATCTGGCTTCATGCTTTCTTCACTTAAGTCATGGAATGTTGGCTTCAATGCGATCTTGTGTTGATACTTGGCCAAGAAGCATTCCCTAATCCTGCGAAGCTACTGAGGTTGTCTTTGGAGAGAGTGAGGAATCAATCCATGGGTTCTCCTTCTAATGAGTAAAAGAAGAGGTGTATAATGAGCCCCAAGTCGTGGAAGTACGGACTGACTCCATTTGAAACCACATGATGTGGCTATATGGATTGGTGGTCCTATCGAACTTCAGCGTCCAAGGGTACTTGAAGTCGAGAGGGAGTTGAAATGAGGGGAACTTGCTCATGTCAGAGGTTGGGAGAGTTTGTGTATGAACCCCTAAAGAATTTAAAATCTTCCTCATTTTTTCCAAAATTACTGAATCCGCCATGGACTTGAGAAGTTGACACTTGGTTTGCATATGGTTGAAAAGAAACCTACTGATTAGTATTCCAATCTGGTTGATCGAAGAATATTAGATTGACTCTTTCTCTATATTCTCCATGTGGTAGCTGCTGTGGTTGCTCAAAGAACAAAAGGTTTGCTTTATTCGAAGGTCTCCATTTAGGTCATTTCTCTACCCTTGGTGTTTGGTGTCCAGCGGTGTATTTCTGAGCTATCGTTGGTATAGACCTTCAGGGATGCCGTTTGCAACATGCCTCTGTAATCCTTCACCAGGGAGGTATTGTTCGTGATGGAGATCATTATCTTGTTGACTTGTCATCCCCGATGGGCCAGGATGGTTGGTATTAATATAGATGAAGCGAAATAAGGTTTGATATTAGATCGAGTTGAGATCCAATTCTTCTCCAGTGGTTCGATGGAATAGCTTCAAGATAGGTTCCTATTCAGGCATACTAATCGTATCTAACGGGTTTCTTTTGGATTCAGACATTTTGCTTAGCTTCCCTCTTGATTTGACTCAAGTTTAGCACAAAAAGTGTAAGACACAAGAATATTTGCATCTAATGTAAGACACTTAAAGAATGGCGTCTAACAACTCTGAAAACTTTCACTACCTAATTCAAAAATTGATTATTGCAAATAGTGTCTAATATGATTACCATAGATCTCGGGCACACCATCCTTGTCTTTTATTGATTAACACCCTCAAACTTTACAAGTAGCAAAATTAATCAATCACAAACATAGTGAATGGCAAACTAGCAGTATAGGACACTCGAACTACAACATTCAACGTTAGATGCTATATATCAAGCGTCTAATGCCTCAAGATGCAGACTTTAATGTAGGACACTGAAATAATAGCAATCAATGTTAGATGCTATATATTAGTCGTCTAACACTCAGAATTCAGCCATTATTATTTTAATACTCCCAATCTAACACTCAGTATTCAGGCATAATTATTTTAATACTCCCAATCTTTCTTCCACCTTGATTAAAATAAATCCCAATGTCCTTACAAGCTATTTACAGACTTTTGGATCTAGAAAACAGAACAATTTTCTCCCTTTTGATTTTTGATCTTTTCGTTCTTCTTTTTTTTTTGATCTTTCTTTTTTGCTTTTTTTTTGCCTTTTTTTTTATTTTCACTAATAAAGGGAAAGAATTACAAACATTACACTTGATAGAAAACTTACAAAAAATTTCAAGACCTAATACATGTTCCTACAAAAAGCGAAAAAAAGAAGAAGAAACAATCAGATTGAAGATGTCCTAATGATAATGCCTATTCAAACATTCACCCCATAACATTCATCATTCACCACAAATAAGAGCCAAAAATTAGCAAGAAACCAAACAATGTGTTAAACACTGTATCCAGCGTGTCTAATGTAAGATGCTACAGATTCGACGTTAACACCTCTGTCATAGAACGTTGCACAGAAACACTTCTAGATAAGCGCTTAAAGTTTTGATTTGGGTTTTTGCTTTTAGTGTTTAAAAACCTGCGTGTCTCTTTGGATACTTATGGCTTAGGTGTGGCTTTCTTTGGAGTTTCCAATGGATCCTCACACAATAGGTAAAAAGATTCAAATTCCTTGGTACTACTCCAACCTCAACTCCTGAGGGTCTTTAAAGAGCCTAAGCACACTTAGATCCCTATCCCGTAGAGGTAGAGCCCAGTGTACTCAGAATTAGTCAGGTCCCTTGCATTACAAGCACACAATTACATCAAACCATAAAAGAGGGAGGAAGAACACAATTCTTAACTTAGGATTCTAATTAACTTTCACAAAAGTCAAGGGAGAGAAGATGTGATTCCTATGTAAGCTAATGACAACACAAACACCTCTCTCAAGCCTTTCACAATAGAGGTGTTCCAGACTTGAGTAGTTATTTGCATAACCCAGGGAAAGACATAATCAAATTAGTTCCCAATAAGGGCCATGCAAGTTACATAGAAAACAACAATTTTTATTTGGATTTTCGAAAAGCACTTAAAAAACTAAGGCTTCAATTTCTATGGCAACGTCAATCACCTCACACCTTGATCATTGGACCAATTATAAAAAAGAAAGTGAAGAGAAATTTTGAAAATGAAATTGAATTATGTTTAGAGATGTTGGACGTTGAGACTGGTGCGTTCAATGTTGAACGTTGAAGATCTAGCGTTCAACGTTGAACACCTAGAAATAAGCATTTATTGTACTAACAGTTATTTTTCCAGAAAAATCAGCCTTTTTTAATCAATCCCCCTATTCTTGTGAATCAAAACTAAAGGAGGGGTGATTGTATGCATTTAAACGTAAAAAAACCAAACAACCAAGAGATCGTGGTGCCTCAAAACACTATGAGAAATTTTGCCACGACTCTTAAAAATCCACTTTGTGGATACAAGATTTTCAAAGGTGCTCTAAGTGTATGCGTTTTGTAGCCTTTCGTCACTTTGCTTTTGCTCCTTTTGTTGTTTTTGACTTCTCCACTCCATGTATGTTGAAGCTGGTGTGATTGCCCCTCTTGATTCGCTTTTGCTGACTCTCGAGATGCTTGGGGAGAGGTTTTATTGATGTGGGTTCTGCTACCTTAAGACAGCGCCAACGTTGCCTAAGGGTGCTTGTACTAGTGAGTTTCTTCTTCCTTTTCTTTCCCTTGTAAAACAATATTAAAAAAAGAATGTGGATTAATAAATTATAGTAAGCAATTCAACATAGTAAATTATAGATATGAGGAGAATACTTACCTGAGGGGTTTTATGCCCCTAGTTGCAACTAATGGTAATGCCTAGCTACAACATGCAATAAAATGAAATGCAGTATGCAAGGAAAAAAAACACTGGAAGAGAAAACCCCCCTTTTGTGCATGAAATGCAAGATGTTGACGTGGTGTAACTGGAGCTAAAAGAAGACTTACACTCAAAATCTCTCTACACTCTTTCTCTGAATAATTCCCTCTCTTCTGGATGTGTGTGTGTTTTCCTCAATAATTTCCTCCCTCTTCTGGATAATTTTTGATCATTGTAGGTGTCCTCTCAAAGGTTGAGGATGCTTCTCTATTTATAAAGGCTCAAGAGGATCAAAAAATGTAAAAAGATCCAAAATTGGCAAGACTGAACAGCTACAAACAAAAGTTTCCAAATCAGAAGTGTTGAACGCTCAAATCTGGACATTCTATGTTAAACATCCAAAGTGAGGCATTCAACACACCTAGGAGTTAGCTGTGATAGATAAGGCATATTCCATCAATTAATGGGCTAATGGGTGTCACACATGATTAGAGGAATCTTCTAAATCATCAAACTTAGGTAGTGGATACTTGTTCTTGACAGTGATCTGGTTCAACATTCGGTAGTCTATGCAGAGTTAAAGTGAATCGTCCTTCTTAATGAACAGTATCGGTGTTCCCTAAGGTGAAACACTAGGACAAATGAATCCCTTATCCATCAGTTCCTGCAGTTCGGAGCTCCCTCAACTCAACGAGTGCCATCCTGTATGGAGCTTTTGAAATAAGACCTGATCCTAACACCAGATCAATCACAAACTCCAATTCCCTGTGTGGTGGCATACCAGGCAATTCATCTGGGAACACATCAAGATACTCTTGTAGCATTGGTAAATCCTAAACTCAAAACACATGCAAAGTAGAAATAGTCACACAGGCTAAGTAGCCCACATAGTCCTTCGTCAACTTACGGTAGGCCTTGATTGTAGATATCACTTTTCTAGGCTCTCCCAGTCTGGTATCTTGCACCACACACCTACCTTAGCCTAGACACTCTACCAGAATTCTTCTCTTGGCACAATCAATCATGGTTGAATACTGCACTAGCCAATCCATCCCCAAGATAACATCATAATCCTGCATGTCCATCATGATCAAATTGGCCTAAAAATTCCTATCTCCTAGCTGAACATCAACTGGTCTCAAATATCTCCAATGGAGTGACTACATCTAGGTGAAACGCCAACCTAGCTGGTCTTGTCCCGATATTAGTAGCAAATGACTCGAAGACGAAAGAAAATGAACTCCTAAAGTCGAATAAGACTTGGGACATCCGGTTAGCCACAAGAAAAGATCCTAACATCAATACATTATAACCACAATCATAATCATAGTCATAACAAAATATAGTGTCGATTAATATAAGATCCATTATTACAAGATAGGATTCACTCATATGGCCATACTAATTCTCACCTTCCACAACATCTCCTGATGGACCAACATCTAGGGCAGCAATGATGAACACTCTCTCCTTGGTTGGCTGACAAGGTGCATCTTTCACTAGCTTCAATGGATTGGAACAGTCCTTCTAATAGTATCCGGACTTCCCGTAATTGTAACACATTACACTATCTAGGCTTCTCTGTCTATATCAACACTGTGCCGCTATGTACCCCTTCTTACCACAGACATGGCAAGGTCCTTCTTTTGGGTCGCTGCTCGAACCAGCTTAGCTGAAACCTACACTTTCTTCTCTACCAGATGCAGGCCGCTCCTTCCCCTTCTTCCCAGAGCTACCAAAACTCCCAAAACTCGACGCTCCAATGACGGAAGGTTGAGAGACAGACTTTCTTCCCTTGTCCTTCTTAGGGTATTCCTCCTGGAATAATATGCGATCATCCTCGTAACGGTTTGCAAGCTCAATGGCATCTGCCAAGTTCTGACATCTGAAGCCAATGACTCTAGATCTCAGTGCTGGGTTAAGCCCTACAACAATTTTTTTTGGCTTTGTTCTTCTCGGTGACAACAACCTGAGAGAACTGCTCCAGCCTAAGGAAGAACGACTCGTACTCAGCCATAGTCAAACTTCCCTACTTCAGGTTTCAGAATTCTCTGTCCATCTTGCCTCTCTCATGCTCAAGGAAGAACCTCTCATAGAACACCTCTCAGAACTCCTCCCAAGAGATCATCAGTAGGTTCACATTTGAAAACTCGGTGTGGCGCGTAGTTCTCCACCATTGATCTGTAGCGCTCTTGAGCTGAAATGTTGCGATCCAAACCAACTTCTCTGCTGGACACTCGATCCCCTCTAGGATCTTCTCTACTTCCAAGAACCAAGCCTCACACTCCTCAGGTGTTCCACACCCATCTAGAGTCGACGCACCCAGCTAACGGAATTGATTGACCCATGGGTCTCCTTTCGCCTCACCCTTATTGTTGCTACCGAAGGACTGGGCGAAACCCTACAACATCTCTCAAAACTCCCGTTGCATGCCCCTCCAAGCACTACCCTCCATCTTTGCGTCGGACACTAGGGCCGTACTGCGACTATGGCTTTGACAAGACATCTTCCTGCCAGCACAACAACGGCAAATAATAACCAAGGTCAGGTGCATGACTCTCTACTATGCAGTCCTGTTGAGCCATTAGACCATACATCACCAAGCTAGTGCATTGGGTGTAACTTTAGCTCTGATACCACTATTTAACGCCCCAAACCTAGGTACACTACCTAAATCATAGTATCACAAGCAATTACAATGATTATAGCATGAATCAAATACTGTAACTAACTAAGGTTCACCTTCCAGGAACAATGTGTGGCTAGTGGCTCCCATTCGGACACTGGAACGAGACTACACCTCTACCTACACCTGCAAACCAAACAAAGCACGCGTGAGTGACATCCAAGTCATCCAGTATGTGCCCCACACACAACTGTGACAAAACGGTGAGAAAACACAAGTCCAGATTATTACAAAATGTAGTTTTCAAAAATCAATTCTAAAACATCATTTCTTTTAAAACATTTGGAATCTCTATCCAAAACCCTGTCCTTTTCCAAAAGCACATATTTTCTAAATTTTATGTATCTTAAAACCTTTTATGCATTCCGAAAAGTCCACATTCTCGACCAAATCTAGCCTATAACACAAGGCATCGCAATGTTCAAAGTAAACCACATACATTTGTTAGCAACTAGTTCAAATCACAATCTTTATTTATTGCTAGAATTTGGCTAAAACCTTAAGACAAAACAACAAATCAGATTCTAGCTTAAACCAAAAATTCATTTATTCACTTTTCTTATTGGTGTTACTTAGATTAGAGGTAACAAGGCAAACAAGCTGTAACACCCGTAAAATTCATTTTGTAATTATTTACATTTTGTGAATTTTATTTCCTGGACAGGTGTTACTGTTCCGAGGCCTATTGTGTGGTTTTGTGCTTTTGGGCTTGGACCTCGTGGGCTGGCTTCTATTTGCGTGTCCCCGTGCGTGGTTTAGCACTGTGCATTGTGGCACTGTGCTTGTGGGGCCCGCTTGGGTGTGGGTTGGTGGTTGAGGCTTGCAGTTGGCCTTGTCGGTGGTGGTTGGCGGTTGGTTGCTGTGCGGTGTGCTGGTGGCTGAGACGCGCTGGTGGGCACGTTTTCGGCTACTCCAGGCGTAGGCTTTATAAGCTGCACCGTACTGCACTTCTCCTCGCCACCAGTTGCTTTCTTTCCCTTCCTTCATCTTCCTTTCCCCACCTCTTCGGCAGCGCTACTCCTCCTCCTCCACTTCCTCTCCTTTCCTCCTCATTTCTCCTTCTCCTTCCCCTTCTTCCTTTCCACTTGTCTCCCCACCCCCTCTGTTTCCCCTATATCCCCTTTGCTCGCGCGCCGACAGAGAGAGAGGAAGAGGTCGAGGGAGTGAAGCGGAGGGCTGTGGTTGCTCGTGGTGGTGCGCGGAGCTCGCGTGGAGTGCCTCGTCGGTGTGGTTGCGCCGGAGTTCGCCGGAGTCGGTCGAGGATCCCCGGAAGCATTTCTTAGGTACGCATCTCCACTCCTTGCAATAGAGAGCATGGAATTGGTAGAAAATGCTAGGATTGGATGAAATCTAGGTAAATTTCGTTTCCTAGAATTTATTGTGATTTATTGAGGATTTATGGAGCATTTATGGGCATTTATGCCAATGGTTGCGTTTTGGGTTATTTTGACCCTTCTGCCATTGTGATTTTGTATCTTGATGCTTGGTGAATGGATTTTAGTTTTGTAGGTTGGGTTTTGGAGTAGACTCAAGGGTCTACACCATGTGTTTTATGCAAGATTTTTGGTGTTTGTTTAGGGGGTCCGATCGGAGGTCCCAGTTGGGGCGATTTCGGACGATAGGGTTTGGGCCGTTTTCTGGTTTCGCAGA
>JAMKQA010070256.1:0-17317 GCA_024699735.1 Posidonia australis | reverse complement strand
GAAGTTAGTAACAGTCAAGGAGAGACACCCGTGGACGTACCCGCATTTGGGGAACCACGTAAAACCTTGTTGTTGTGTGGATTGCAATTTTGTTCTCTGTTCTTCCCTTCTATACGTGCCAAATCCATTGAATCTGCTGTGCTTGGACCCCTTAGGACATAACAGTTGCTTATATAATCAACGACTAGCTAACATGGAAAATATCATTGTCTTTTAAGTATTGATTCATCATGTTAAGTAAATATGGAATCACCAGCCTCGTCGTTAGTGCATGCAGCGATGCAATGATTATGTCGCCGATCACATGGGTGATGACAACAAATATCATATTTTTTCCATTATGAGCGAATTTAATCTTGGTCCTTGATCTACCATTCATCCTAGATGAGATTTGGTCCTCCTAAACTCTATAAAAAGACCACTAGGTCAAGAATTTGACGAGAGACAATTCAAAAACCTAGGGTGGCCCTTAAAAATCCTAGAAGGGAGATAGGGAGAGTCTGTGAGAGAGAGAGAGAGAGAGACCCTGAGAGAGAGAGCTATAGCCCCTCCACCATGTCTAACTCCATATGAAAACCTAGATCCCTAGAGATCTAAGCCTTCCAAGAGCCAAAATGTGTCTTAGGAGCTCTATTCGTGTCTCCACTTCCTCCACTCCACGCCATCAACATGAGGGTGAAGGGAGTATTGTTTCAATTCATTTTTTTCTTACATAATTATTGCATTCATAAACTAGCCCATGGCATATGCATGTAAGGACACCCCTTGGTTAGTATTAGTTTACTTATTCATGTTATTTGTTATTTTACTAATTTCGTTTGCTACACCTAGTCTAATCCAGATTTTTTTTTTTTTTGTTCTGAAGGGAAGAAAGATTACATAGCATGAGGAAGCTGTTGGGTAGCATCCTACTACTATTCCGGTGAACCAAGAATCCACATCAGCCACAACTCCTGCAAGGTACCTTGTCAACCAGTAGAGAAGAATTAACAAGCGGCGATCACAACAAGGGACGTCGACGTTAGTAGAAACACTGATCTCTTCAACAACACCCTTAAAATCCATATTCACAGCTTTGGGGATCACGGTGGGATCGGTTTAAGCCAAACCTTGTGCAATGTAAGTCATTTTCTTACCTTTCACTTTATTTACATTCATTCATTTCTAGATCTAGGTGTAGTTTTTGGTCTAGAATCTGTTTGTTTGGGGTTTTGCGGTGCCCAGACCATTATTTAGTTGTTTTCCTTAATGGTAACGTGCCTGTAACTCAAGCCATCTAAAACACTGGTCTCGAGTCTCGTTGCACAAGATGCAGCGACGCATATCAACGCATGTTATAGTGGAGACTTGAGTAGATCAAGACATTTTACTGTAGATTATTTGTTTTTTTATTTGTTTATGGTGTTTTTTTGAGATCTACAGTAGTCTGAAAAAAAATATACATACATCCTGTCCACTAGCTTTTTCTAAATTTTTAACGGATTTTAGGCTTATTTTTTGTCCACTAATGAGGTGGAAACTAATTGTTTACCAATAAAGTTAAAGTTTCATGAGGAACCTTTTTCTAGGTAGAATGATCAAGTTGAGTGAACCAGACCAGCACAAGTCGTTCTCCCATACTTTACGCTTGATTGTGACTATTAGATTGAGAACTTAAGGAGTTTTAGGGGCATATTATTGACTCCATCTCTCTTCCTGAGCTAGTAATATATCTTAGTAAATACTTGACATTTTATTATTTCTTGTTTATTTACTATTTTATGGTTTGTTAAGTAACGACCCTAAGGATAGAATCCTAGGTTGTGGGTCTCTCTTTAGAGATACAAATCCTCAACCTAGGCCCTCTTTGTGGACCTCTTAAAGGTCCAAGAATGGTACCTGAAGAAAAAAATCCATTGTGTAACCCTAGAATCCCTAAAGAAAAGCCTTACCTTTTAACTTAGGAACACAAACAACTAAGAGAACATAGGTTAATTAATCTATTAATTAACTATTTAAATAAGTAAAACCAACGTTTTGTTTGTAAATTTGTTTATTCAACCAAAATTGTTTGACAGACGATCTGTTAAGGGCAGATTTCGATTGTTGAACGAACATGCACATTAGCCTCTCGTCTTACCTACGTCGCAATCCGCCACCATCTTAATTGGCGACGAGTTTTGATGCCACCCATATAGGCGACGTCAGGTAGACCATGTTCTGGGTGCCTTGTTTGTAGGATGGTTTGGCTGTGAATGCTTATACAAGTCATAGGAACATTGAGATAGTAAATTTGGGTCATTATTTTACTTTATTGAACAAAGTTGTAACCATTTATTTTCCTTCGTATTTCATTACACTTAAGTCTGTAATTTTCATCCTTTTAGATACTTGTAATAGGCTACAAGTAGAATCGAAAGGAGTCTATAATTTCCTTTCCTTTTAAAACATGTAATATTTTGAGAAGAAGATGCACAAAGGAAGGTCGATCAATGATGTCAGAAGCACACTACTCCCATGCTGACTACTCCAACATATCAACCACGTTTGGGGTGTCAATTGCCTTGGCATCAGTGATTTAGGCAAACAGTTCTATGGGCTAGCACGAGTTCCTATTCAACACTTTGACTCCCTGTGGAGGCCGATCTTTCGATGAAAGGAGTGATGGAGGGGGAAAGCTAAACTATTCCCAATTGTGGAGTGCCCCACCATCAAGCAACTCATACCAATTTCCAAAGGAGCCTCCAACCAAGCCCACCAGTCTAGACTCTCACTAGGGCTCATTAACCCTTCCAATTCCCAAGTTCCACTTGGACACAGACCTTCTTTTCCAAACTCTCACTAGGGCCCATTAAACACACCTCCTATGGTAATCACCTACATTATGCCACCAAACCATACCAAAAGTTTCCCAAACCAAGGCCCATCCACACAATACTTCGTGCAATACCCCACTACCCCAACCAATGCTTCTGTCCAGCAAACAATGCAATCCTCACTAAGCTACCACCCACTACAATACCTAAGGGCAACCCAACCGCCTTCAGCCATGTAGTCTTCGTATACTCTAGCTCAACCCTCATTCCCTCTTCAGTACAATACCCCTCAGTAGTAACAGTTCCACCAAATCCAAAGGTACCGAGGCCAAGAGTAGCTGACCCTCCCTAGTTTGGACATTAAAAGAATGATCTTAGATGCACTCGTAGAAGCAAGGGTTGCAACTAAAGCACTAGTCGACTTTGACACGTCAAGATTCCCTCCTTTCATCCTACCACCTGAATTCAAGATGTCCAAGATGGAAAAGTACGATGGGATAGGCGATCCATGGAATCATCTAGCTAGTTTCATCATGGACGTTCTACACTATCAACATGATAATAGGCTTACTGTATACCTCTTCTTTAAGAGCCTTGAGAGAGAAGCACTGAGGGGGTTCAACACACTCACAGTATATGGCCTCAATAACTTTAAGATTGTGCTAGAGAAGTTCCTACAGCAATATGTCTACTGCATCCAGCACAAACCAACAATAAGAGACTTCTTGGTAGAAAAGATGAAACCAGAGGAGGACTTCGTAACCTTTGCAAGTCGATGGAGGGACATGGCAACTAGATTACAGTGATACATCCTAGAAAGCCAGGTAGTCAAGGTTATCACTTGGAATACTACTGGAGCACTCGGAGTGGGCTTACTGATGGGCAATTTCCACACTTACAATCAACTGTACGATCGCACCCCAAGAGTCCTACACAACAAAGAGGACCTACCATTATTGGAGTCCGAAGGAAAAGGCAAGAAGAAGCCCTTCGGCTACACGATTGAAGGTGTCACAGGCAACATGGCTCCAATCTAATACCCAGGCTTGCTAGTCCAGCACCACGGGCAACCCATGCACTATCAGCTGCAGTACCAGCTAGGGTAGACTCAACCCATCCAGCAACAGCAGCAACCCCAACGTTAGTATCAGTAGCCTCCAAACTACCTAGTGTACGCTCAACAGGGGCAACAACTGAGACAAAGGACCTACCACATCGTTCCTCCACCTTAGTTAGCATTATGGGCCTAAGAGGTAGAATTATCCACCACTCCCAGAGCCACTCCACGATGTCTTCAGAATATTCGTTAAGAGTGGAGCTTTGCAACCTTTGGTGCCTACCATAAACGCTCCAAATACAAACTTGTACAAGTATTGCCCATATCATCAGAAGAACGGGCATACACCAGAGGAGTGTTTCACAGTCAAGGACAAAATTTACTATCTAAATGACCAAGGGGAAATCTTGTGGACTGAGCTTAAAGAAAGACTAAGAGCAACTTGGGAGAAGCAACCTGAAATGCAGATCCATCAAAAGCCCATGTCCAGTCATCCAATAACCCACATGGAGGCCAAAGACGACAAGCTAGCATCTCCAGAGATGGTGACCATCGAGTGCGTACAAGCGAAACTTGACCCAAAGTAGCCAAGTGAAGATTTTGCGGAGCTAGAGCAATAGGAACAGGAGATAACAACTACATATACTACAGGGTGAGACGATTTACTTGCTACAGCCTTTACATGAGAAGAAGCCACTGAGTCTAATAGAGTGAGGATCCTAAAGAATTCTCCATTACAATATGAGCCATTCCAAGCAAACAAACCAGAGGAGATGTGGCCATATATAACGAGTACATTTACCATGACTGGTATGACGTAGAGGATGCACTCAACTCTCTATGCCTAAGCTTGCAAATAGTCCATGCCAAGGATGATCGTCCTCCCAAGCCACTTGATCCAACAGAAAAAAGTGAGCCCACTAGGAGCATCCATGAGTACATCAGCCAGGGAGAGACTAAAAAAGGCATCAGTCTAGTGGAATCTGCAAGGCAAAATATTACAACAAGTGGATTGAGATGAATCCGACTAGGATCCTCACAAAGCAAAGACTGGACACAAATTGAAAAAAAAATCAAAGGATGCGCCATAAGTGATTGAATACTCAAAGCCAGGGGCAAGCTCCTATAGTTGCCCATTAGGTAAATCCCTTCATCTGGGAAGGGGGTACAGGACTCAATCGAGCCTGACTAGGGGCATGATTAATTTATTTCAAAAACTTGTAAATATGACATTTAATTTCTTGTCTTCTTTTTCTTCCTTTTATTTGTCATTATCTCCTTTGAATGCTAAGCTAAAATAATGATACTAACAATAATGATTGATGAGTGTAAGTTACACTTGACCACGTAGAATGTCAAGCAAGATTTGTCAAAATAGTATCTAAGGTTCCAAAGAAGAGAATGTAACACCTAGGAAAGGACCACCAATTGGGTAGGATGACCTGAAGATCCCTTTAGATTCGTGGAAGTTGCATGTACTCTACAAGTACAACCTTGATCAACATGCTAAAGCCTAGAGAGAGCCCAATACCTAATACCAGCTAAGGAAGAACATTGTCTCCTACATAGAAAGGAAGCTCAACAACTAGGGTAACCCCAACCTTATCCTACACTCACAAACACCCGACACATGGAGATAAGAGAAAGGCAAACTCAGGGCTTAGGCATATCATAAAAACTACTTGCCCTTTATAGCATGACATCCTAGCATAAGTCCGAGAAGGCAATGATGGATGAGTGCACAAGAACAAACAACTTAGATAGCGTCCAAAAGAGGGGAGCGCACGTAAAAGCGAGAACGTCTTCCTAGTGTAAATCTAGAAGGTAGTGATGGACTAGTACTCAAAATGGGGTGAGAAAATTGATGAGTAGGTGTGTTATCATAGCGTAAATCCAGAAGGTAGTGACGGGCGGGCACCTACAGAGAAACAACAAGAGAAGGGAATCCCAAAAGAAAAGAAAATAAAAGAAAATAAAGGAAAAGGAAAATAAAAGAAAGAGAAGCGAAAAAGAAAAATAAAACCATTGGGAACACTACAGGCGCATTAGGACCAACCACTAGCGAGAGACGTTAGAGCTATAAGACAACATCAAGAGCTTGTTGTACCTTAAGTCTCCCCCACTCATCCATCACATATAGGTAAGGGACAAGAAACCTTAAAAGCTCAAGGACAAAGTAGATAAAAGGGACAATGATCAACTAAGGTCAAAACAAAGTCCTAAGTCCTCAGAAGGCGAAGCATGATGAAAAGGAAGACTCTCTCACCTTGGATAATAGAAGGCAATGATGTTAGATGTATAAGAGAGAGGGCTATGACTACACTCATCAAATAGAATGAAAGATCCACAAAAAAAAATTGAAATAAAAACCAAAAAACGAAAAATTGGAAAATCCAAAAAGACCAAAAAAAAAAAGGAAATCCAGAAAAAGCCCAAGACAAACCAAAAAGAACCCAAGACAAACCAAAAAGATCTAAATAAGTAGTGACATCTATCCTACTTACAAGTAAAAAACTTAGTAAGTAGGGAAACTAAAATTAGTTTGACCAGTGATGCATTGATTGACTCACCAGGTTTTGGAGTCAACGTCCTACTCAAGTGTACTTCCATGGCTTGGGTACATTTTCTCAGCAAAGACATTATCCCATAGTGATCTTTAAAGCATCCACGAATGACTCGCAATTAGCATCTACTGGGCCCTGGTTTTCCATCTCTTAATAGAGGCCAAGACTAATTTCCTCTACCTAGTTTCTAACTTGGGATAGCAGAGGATA
The DNA here is from genome assembly GCA_024699735.1 of Posidonia australis. Taxonomy (NCBI): domain Eukaryota; kingdom Viridiplantae; phylum Streptophyta; class Magnoliopsida; order Alismatales; family Posidoniaceae; genus Posidonia; species Posidonia australis. Next base: position 10,691 of record JAMKQA010070256.1, on the reverse strand, counting down.
GCACTACAACACCTTTCCTAGGCAAGAGCAACTTAGCCAACCCTTTTGAGGTGAGGAAAGATACACCATTGATTACTATCACGTATTGTTGAATGCATAGGTAGATTTCTCACCAGTTGTTATTACATCAAGTCCTTCCATGATCGAAGAATGAACTCATGCCTTTGGAGTTCATACGGTATATGCAGACATGCTACTTTGACTAAAAGGCAAACCCTAGTTTGGCAAAGGAATTGTTCACTCCCTCACTCGGTTCTTTACTCATAGAATTCCTTTATTTGCCAAACCGAGTTGTGGGACGATGGTCCTTTCCCAAGAGTACTGGTCATACTCGAAGACTGAAAACACTTGACCACAATGAATTGCATCCATACATTTTACATATGTCCATATGGTTTGGGACCAACCATACTCCATCGACCTAACCTATATTATGGACCATTCATTGCATCATGTGTTGACCTTGTATTTGCATTGTATGCTTGAATCATGCATCCATGCATGAGTTGTCATGTCATTGGAAGTGGAGCATGGACGGAGCATTTTTCTTCAAGAGTGTTAAAAATCCATAGAATGTATGATCCTCCTAAAACTTGTCATGTCCTACCTATCCTTTTAGGCATTCCAATCCAAGCAAGCTCTCAAATGGGAAGCCATAACAATTTCATTTTTATTACCTTTTTCTTTTCGATTGGCAATAGGGTAATCTCCCCATGACCATCCTTAGTTTCTACCCCGTTAAAGATGTCTCTATATGATTGACATGGTCTTCACACTAGGTATGACACAGCTCCAAAACTAGCTTGACCCCTCTATGCCTGAGCCTTCAATATGAAGGCATTTTAATCGAACCATTTGGTTGTAGGACCATGTCCTGAAACCAACTCTGTTTGCTTCCCACCACCTAGTTGTGCAATAATCTCAAAACCATGTAAGTCCCACCTTTTTGGTAGTGTGACCATGTTCCCAAAACCTAAAGGTGTTTTCTTTTTTTGGATCCCTTATGGCAAATTGTTTGTGAATGAGCTTCCTTTTTTCAGGAAATGCTCAATGGAGATATCATTCTTACCTTGGAGCCAATCTTGTTCCAAGATCAATTCTAAGGAGGGGCATTTGTAGATATCTCATTTTCACATTTCCCAAAGTTAGAAAGGATAGGAAAACTTGAGGCACCACAGATCACTTGGTTATGGATCTATAACATATTTTCCAGATTTTCCATGATTTCCTTAAAAACGTTCTTGATTCAATGTCGTTAACTGTGGCTAATACACTCGAACTAGTGGTAGGTTTGAGTCCCTTGAATATTTTTCGATGCAAGTCATCAACTATGGTAGAGCTGGGGCTCCTGCCTTATTCAAATTGGTGGCAAATTTGAGTATTATGATTTTAAAGAAGATGTTTTAATGATTTTATGAAATTTCTGAAGTTTTTCTTGACTTTCAACATTTCTCTATGGGTTAAAATAAAAAACAAGGGGTAAACTACAAAAGACTATAATGTTGTCATTGTGACAGGCGATGGATCTCGTTGCTAGTTCACAAAGCAATGCATCTTGTCGCCATCATGGGTGGCGATGAGATAACACTTGGCGCCAATTATACAGGCGACAACAATCTTGGCATTCTCTCTACATGATATGATATATGGGACATTTATAAAATATTTGTCATGATTTTTCCCATAATTATTATAATTTCTATCATTTTTCTAACACTTAAATATATTACATATAACATAAATCTTTATAAATGATAATTAATTCAGGAAAATTCTAGAAATAAGGATGACATTAAATTAAGATTATTTATCTTTATTTTGATTAAGAAAAGAGATTTTATGATAAGTTATCACATTTTTGTTCAAATGTTATAACTACATTTAATTCAAGATACTTCTTAAAAATAATGATAAAATGCAAAATATCTAGATGATTGCAAATCTAAACTAAATTAGATATATCCTTGATTTTAATTGATATTTTTGTAATTGTTGGAGATTTAAAATTTCAATTTTGATCTACTTAACAAGTTAAGTTTGATTTCAATTTGAAATTTATTTTAAATTTCTTTCCATTACGATGATGATTTTAAAAGATGAATTTGGTTGTTATTTGTTGTTAGATTCATATGAAGATATTTTGGGATCTCAATTTTTGAAATTTTACCTTTTTGGTTGTTCGGTGCCTATATAATCAACGACTAGCTAACGTGGAAAATATCATTGCCTTTTAGGTATTGATTCACTGTGTCAAGTAAAAATGGAATCACCAGCCTCATCGCAAGTGCATACGGCAACGCAATAATTCTATCGTTGGTCACATGGGCAATGACAACAAATATCATATTTTTTCCATTATGAGTGAATTTAATCCTAGCCCTTGATCTCCCATTCATTCTTGACGATATCTGGTGCCCCAAATTCTATAAAAGGACCCTTAGGTCAAGAATTTGAGGGGAGGTAATTCAAAAACCTAGCGAGGCCCTTAAAAGCCCTAGAAGGGAAATAGGGAGAGTATGAGAGAGAGAGAGAGAAAGAGCTATAGCCCCTCTACCATGTCCCACTTCATATGAAAACATAGATTCCCAGAGATCCAAGCCTTCCAAGAGTCAAAACACGCCTCTAAAGCTTCGTTTGTGTCTCCACTTCCTCCACTCCACGCCATGAACACAAGAGTGAAGGGAGAATTGTCCCAATTCATTTTTTTCTTACATAATCATTGCATTCATAAACTAGTCCATGGCATATGCATGTGGAGATAACCCCTCGATTAGTATTAGTTTACTTATTCATGTTACTAGTTATTTTTCTGATTTCATTTACTACACATAGTCTAAACCAATTTTATTTTTTTTTGTTTGTTTTGAAGGGAAGGAAGATTACATAGCACGAGGAAGCTACTAGGCAGCATCGTGACATTGACCCAATGAATTAAGAACCCACATCAATGACAACTCCAGCAAGATACCATGTCAACCTGTAACATCTGTGCTTGATTTTCCTTTTAATGTAAAACCAAGGAAATTATTGTATTTTTTTTTGTTGTAGTTTATTAATGGATAATCAAAAGTGGTATTTGTTGTGGTGGTCTCTCCCAATGCATTTGTGTTCTTGGTTCCCTGGCTGTGTGACTTTTCTAGCTTTTGTAGGCCTGTATATGCACTTTGGGATCTGTGTTTGAGGGTGATACCCACTTGAGACTTAGTCTTGGCTTGCATTTAGGCTTTGGGTCAAGGTTTCGACCCCCTCACCCGTGAGCTCCATCCCCACTCCACCTGTGAGCCCTAGTGGGAGGCCTACACAGTCCATCCCATCTATGGCAGAGAGGTCGAGAGTGATGGCTAGTGCGATTCCAGGATGTCATAGGCGGAGCGATGAGGTTTTAAGGAGTCTTGACGCAAGGAGGAGGAAGGCCAAGATCAAATGAAGTGAGGTCGAGCAACCAGAGGTGAACCGATTGAGAGAGAGAAGGGGAGCCTTGTGCCAGAGGAGAGGAGACCATGCTCATCACCACCGGAGGAGCCACGTCGAAGGTACGTGGGCTCATCAGAGTAAGGTACGCGTTTCCCCCTCTTCTTCGTTTGTCATTTAAGGCTTAAGGGCTCATATGATTAAATCATGATTAATGATGTAGAAATCAGGCAAAAATAGGAGAAACGATGGAAATGTGATGAATAGCATGAATGTAATGAGATCTTGCAATTTTATGTTGATTTCAAGGGATTTTGATGATGAATTCGAATGCATGCTATAGTACCTTCATATGAGCTTTGTGTCCATGTGATTTTCTATAGAACAACATGTTTAATGGTTTTGTGAATAGATTGAGGGGTTCTGAAGTAGACTTAGAGGTCTACACCTCATGATTTACTTGTGATTTATGAGTTTGGTTTAATGGATTCACCCCTTACTCCCATTTTGGGGAGAAGAGACAGCATAGGCTGGGGAAGGTTTTCTACAATCATAAAAAACGGTACGCTGAAATGCCCCAATTGGGGTCCCCTTAGCCACTAATTCGGATGACCAAAGGTTTTCGGTCGACCAAATCAGTAGATTCATGGTGATTGGCTAGGTTCAGTCGACCATTCTGGCAAGGGAACTGATATATTGACAGAGATTCGAGCAATCGAAAGGTTTTGGTCAATCGAATCAGGGATGTCTAAGATGCATAGAAATGGTTTATGAGATGTTTCATGTGAATATATTGTTCTAACGGTGTTTTCCATAAATTGCTAAACATGGAACGTGTGGATTGAATGTGGACCCATGAAAGGGGTGCATACATGGTATTGTGAACCATGGAATGAATGAGAATGTCAATGAATGGTTTTGAGAACCATAGCTGATAAATGAAAATAATGATGTGTGAGATCTATAGATGATTTCTATGAATGAAAACTTGTTTTTTCTGCAAAGTGATTTGAAAAAGAAACTGCATATGAGTTTAAAAGGGATTGTTAAGATTTGTAGGAGCCATAATTAGGCTAGGACTTGCCGACAGGGGTAGTGAGACTCCTAGAAATGTCAAGGACGTGTCCTTAGTCGTGGTTGCCGAGTTGTAGTCTGAGGTAGGAGCCTCGAGACTGTGGTGGTACTGTAGGACCCGGTGTACGGTAGACTCAAACTATCCTCAGTGCTGGTGTTGGCCGGGTCTAGGGTTAAAGTCCCCAGGTGCTCGGGCACCACGACGTCGTAAGGATGCACTTCGTGCTTGTATCAGTGAAAGTACACTTTTGAGGCTACGACCGGGGTGGTTGAAATCCTGCACTGGGTAGTTCACCACGACACTGTAGTGTGGTCAGCGATGGAACCTCGATAACTACTTATGGCCCGGTCGGTCGCCTATGGCCAGGGTGATACAACCAGTTTTTTTTTGAGATATGAATTGGGATTGTGATTTGAGTTAATTTCCAACTTTGATAATTATGATTTGAAAATGAACTATGTTTTCAGTTGGGATTTTAAATGAGAAATTGCTCTCTACTCATATAGATGATTTGCAAGTGAGCATGAGATTTTAAAGGAAATGAAAAGAGTGTTTTGAAATGATGTATGTCCTATTGGTTTTATCGAATTGCTTGTGTTGGCTTTTCGGTGTTTGTGGTTACTTGAGGTTTCCTAACCATGTAAAGTTTTTGCCCATTTTGTCATTATTTTTAGGGCACGTATTGGATGACACTCCCATCACTCACGTGTGGTTTTTGGTTGCTTTGTCTCAAGTGCTTAGAGGAAGGTGCAATCTTGTCTATTGCATTGCTTCAAATCCACTTTAGCTGCACACAGGTCTAGGTGTTTGGTTTTATTTATTTAATTCTATTAAATTAGATTTAATTATTTACTTTGGATAGTGTCTTTACTATTTTATAGTGCAAAGGGCGTTACACAACCAGTAGAGACGAATCAACAAGCGGCGATCACAACAAAGAACGTTGACATCTGTGGAAATGCCGATCTCCTCAACAACACCCTTAAAATCCACATCCATAGCTTTGGTGATCACAGTGGAACCAGTTTAAGCCAACTTCCGTGCAATGTTACTCATTTTCTTCCCTTTCACTTTATTTACTTTCATTTTTTTCTAGATCTAGGTGTAGTTTTTGGTTTGGAATCCATGTGTTTAGGGGTTTTACGGTGCCCAGACCTTTATTTAGTTGTTTTTCTTAACAGTAATGTGCCTATAACTCAAGCCACCTAAAAAACCAATGCCAAGTCTCATTGCACCAAAGGCAGTGACGCATATCAACTCCTATTACAGAGGCGACTTGAGTAGATCATGACTTTTTACTGTAGATCATTCGTTTCTTTACTTGTTTACATTGTTTTTTTTTTTAGATCTATAGTAGTCTGAAAAGAAAAATATACATACATCCTATTGTCTAGCTTTTTTTTAGGTTTTTAATAGAGTTTAGGCTTATTTTCTGTTTGCCAATAGGGTGGAAACTAATTGTTTTACAATAAAGTTAAAGTTCCTTAAGGAACCTCTTTCTAGTGAGAATGATCAAGCTAATCACTAGGCTAGCAGAAATCACTCTCCCATGCTTTGCACTTAATCGCAATTATTAGATGGTGACCTTAAGGTGTTCTAGGGGTATATTACTGACTCCATTTCTCTCTCTTAGTCAGTCATATATCTTAGTAGATACTTGACACTTTATTGTCTCTTGTTTATTTATCGGTTTATGGTTTGTTAGGTAATGACCCTAATGACAAACTCTTGTATTGTGAGCCCTTCTTTAGAGAGACAAACCAACAGCCTAGGCCCTCTTCGTGGACCTCCCAAAGGTCTAAGAATGGTACCTAAAGAAAAAAAACCCATTGTGTAATCCTAGAATCCCTGAAGAAAAGCCTTGCCCTTTGCCTTAGGAACCTAAACAATTGAGTGAATGCAAGTTAATTAATCCATTAATTAGCTATTTAAACAAGTAAAATCTGCATTCTATTTGTAAACTTGTTTATTTAACCAAAATTGTTTGACCAACAATCTGTCAAGGACTGATTTTGATTGCTTGAAGAACTGACACATTAGCTACCTATCTAACCAGCGTTGCGATCCACCGTATTAACCGACGATGAGTTTTGATGCTACCTCATATGTGATGTTAGGAACACCACGTTCTGGGTGTTTTGTTCACAGGATGGTTTGGTTGTGAATACATATATAGGTCACAGGAACATTGAGGCAGTAACTTTGGGTCATTATTTTATTTTATTGAACAAAGTTGTAACCATTTATTTTCCTTTGTATTTCATTACATTTAAGTCAGTAATTATCATCTTTTTTAGATACTTGTAATAGGCTAGAAGTAGAATTGAAAAGAGACTGTATTTTCCTTTCTTTTTAAAACTTGTAATATTCTAAGAAGAAGATCCACTTCAATGACTCAGGCAAATAGTTCTATGGGCTAGCACAAGTTCTTGTTCAACACTTTGACTCCTTGTGGAAGCTGGTCGTTCGATGAAAGGAGTGAAGGAGGGGGAGAGCTAATCTATTCCCAATTGTGGAGTGCCCCACCATCAGCCAACTCACACCAATTCCCTCAAGGAGCTTGTAGACACCCCAGATTTTATAGGCAAGTATGAATGAATCCAGAGGAAAGGATGTGATCTTTGAACTTCCTCAATAGCATTCATGTTAACCGTTGACTATCGATTGTCCCTTGGTAAAGGGTTAATGGGCTCAATGGCTACATGACTAATTTTTACTGGGCCAAGCGGAACTTTCAATTAGATATATGTGGCATGGATTCAAAGCGTGTATAGGTGGCGGAATCAAGTAGCAGATATAGTTGCTGAAATGCCCTGTTTCAGTGTTGAAGGAAAAAGTCTCTTTTGGCTACTTAAGTTGCTTAATTATCTACTGACGACAGCTAGAATTTGATCTAGACTCTTCCCTTTTGTCTCTAGGGACCTTCATGCCCTTATTTCAGTATCGAATTTACGAATTTAATCACTTGGATGCCATCGCCATCGCCGTCACCCGCCATTAGCCGTTACACATCTACGACTCACGTTCAATTCCATCACCTATTTAAAGACATCTGTGACACATTAGAGAGATCATCGGAGAGACTGCCTACCTACAGCTTGTGTCCCCTCTTGACAATCTCGCTCCAGTTCCCATCACTTTCGGTGACAATTTCAACAACTGTAGACACCATTCAAGCCTTAAGGAGCCTCTGGCATTCTACGACACAACACAGGTAAGTATCTAGCTTTCCTCCGTTTCTACTTTGATCTTGTGTGGATGAGTGTGTCGTCGAGCATCAGATTCTGGAGCCCTATCCCTTCTTCTTTGGTGATCGTTGGACTAATAGTTGCGACAAGGAGTTTCCTTCCTCTCAAGACGTGCTTGAAGCCGAAGGAGGGATCCCTGAGTCCTGTGTCCTCTGCATGCATGCCTTGGAGAATCTGCTTCCTCTTCCATCCCCATCGGTGATAAGACGATAGTTTACATTGGAGTTTGACCGACGTGGGCAATTTGAGCGAGGAGGAGGTGTCCTAGCGTGTTTCCTTGGCTGAGGTCCATGCTTGCGTGACCTTTTTGCATCATCTACCTCGCATGCCTCTGGATGAAGCTCGTCGACCTCATATGTGGTCGGTTAGCATGTGTGCCGGTGAGGTAGATTGGTGGAAGTGACTGTCGATCATAGCTTTGATCCGAGTGTGAGGAATTGTTCCTTTTCCTCGCCTCATGCTTTTCCGATGTTCCTCTTCCATTCCTTAAGCCTCATCACATCTCCGCGGACCTCGTCGTCCTCTACCGTGGCCGGTCAGTGTGTTCTCCATCAAGGTGGATGGAGATCAGATTCCAGCAAGATCCTTTCCCTTCCAAATGTGTGAATAGGCTCCCCACGCATCCTTCTTGATTCTCCGACTAAGCATCTGGCCATTCGATTCCGTCCAATGGAGGATTCAATCTAGGTTTAGTAGCTGGACTGGTGACGAGTCATGCGATTCCTGATGGTGGTGGAAGCTAGTGATCAATCTTGGTGAGAGGAGCTAGCGGTTACGAGAGGTGATTTCAACTAACGAAATTAGTTAGCAGAAATCGTTGGCGTAGGGCGAAGAATCCAGACAGTTATAATTGATTCTTGGCTTATTGATTTGACTGTTCTTTGACTTCTGGGTTTCCATTTTGATTCCTCAGCAATCCCCATTTTATCCTAAGGATTATAATTTTTTGGCATGATTTGCAAAAATGCCCTTTCTTTGCAAATTTTGTCATTTTTCCTATGTTTTCTTATTTTTATGATTTTCTTGATTTTATGATTTGTATTGGGAATTTATCGCCCAAGGGCATACATTAACAAGCTTGACAATGCTGACATGGACCTGAATGTAGATTATTTTCCCTTATTTGACTTTCTCGGATTTTCCTAGTTTCTGCTGTTTTACGTGATGCTTTCCGAACATTTCTGATTTTTACATGATCTTTTTCATCACCTAATGGCATACAGTAAAGCGGTATTTTCAATGCGTACATTGTCTCTTAGATTATTTTCCTTATCATTTTTTTTTATTCATTGTTTCTTGGAGATTTGTCATGTTTCCGTATTCATCCTAGGCATGTGCATTAGAAATAGACAAGCATGCACACACTAGATCATGAGCAAGTGGTTAACCTTGAAAAACTGATTTTTCAGACGTATGGGGGTGCCTAACACCTTCCTTATGCGTAACAAGAATCCTGTGCCTAACACCTTTCTTTTGCGTAACAAGAATCCTTACCCTCTCTTTGACTCGTAGTGATCTACGCACTACATCCATTAGGCACAGAGCACACATGTGTTTCTTTGTGTCATTTTCTCACATTCATATGCAACTTGGTTTTCCTCGTCTTTCCATTAAAAGACTAGGTGGTGACTCCTTTTCCTTATCCTTTTTATCCTTCTTTGGTGTTTCTGAGTCGAGCCTTCTTCCTCAGATTCACCATTTTCGCCGTGACCATCTTTGGATTCTTCGTGTGCTTCCATGCACTGAGGAGTCATGAAAGGTTCCACTCCAACTAAGCCCACCAGTCTAGACTCTCACTAGGGCCCATTAATTCTTCTAATTCCCAAGTTCCACTCAAACATGGACCTTCTTTTCCAAACTCTCACCAGGGCCCATTAACCACAACTCCTATGGGAAACACCTATACTGTGCCACCAAGCCCTACCATAAGTTTCCCAATCCAAGGCCCATCCACACAATACTTCATGAAATACCTCGCTACCCCAACCTACCCTTCCGTCCAGCAAGCAATGTAGTCCCCACTGAGCTACCACTTGCAACAATAACTAGCAGTAACCCAACCACCTTTGGCCATGTAGTCTTCGTATACTCTAGCTCAACCCTCCCTCCCTCCCTAGTACGGTACCCCTCTGTAGACACCTTGATTTTGAGGCTACTTGCAGGCAAACTCTTTCAGAATGACTTACTTTAGATGTGGCGAGCTTAACCTCATTTCTTGACACCCAAAACCTACCAAGTATCTCAGACCAAGCTAAAACCATAACCTAGGACCCAAACATAAGCCCAATAGTCCAATAGGTGGTCCAATTAATCAAATGCAAAATCCAGACCTATACTAGGCACACTAGTGTGGAGCACCATGTTGGCACACCAACATGGTGCACCACTATGGCACACTGTCCTATTTTAGAGCACTACCTATTGGCCGTCCAACTTCTCCATTTCTTGTAACCCCCATACGTTGCTAGACCACTATGCCCTCGCCCTAGGTTTCATTCCCTATTCTATCCTACATAGAGTCCTTTGGATTCCAAGACTTTTGGGATACCAAGTCTTTTCATTTCCTTTACCTTTAAGTAGCCACTCAAGCAATTCATGTTTTTCTTCTTGGCAATTTGGCACTCCTCTCCAGCACACCTTGAGCACAAGCATGCTTGATCCTTGAATCCTCACCAGCATACAGCCATGTCCAAAGCATTCGATGGAAGCCACCACAGTCAAGCATTAAGCGAGGCAAGCATTTTCCAACTAGGTAAACTCCATGTCTAGACCTTTATTTGTAGAGTTTATTAGTTTTGGGTTTATGTTCATCATGATGCTTGATACATGCTTGGGTAGATATATGCTTGATTTCCCGATGTTTTGCACTGTCATGGTGATGGATACATGGTCTGTGTGAGATTTTTTGTCACTGAGCACAAGGCCTTGACCTCCCCGGGGGGGGGGGGGGGGGGGGG
>JAMKQA010070253.1:0-10832 GCA_024699735.1 Posidonia australis | reverse complement strand
TTTCATTGTGGTTCCTACTATATCCTTTAATCTCTTTAAAATCATAAGCAATTTGTCTTTTCAAAACATTTATCAAAACCATTTTCCATTCATAAAACTCTTTGCAAATCACATGCATTATGCATCAAATCATTACCTGTGGTCTTTAAAGTCACACATTCTTTCATGGTCTTTGTACCATGCAATCACCCCTCACACGGGTCCATATTCATACACAGAAGCCATGCTTCAATACCTCATGGGAAACATCATTAAAACAACATGCTTGCATGCATCATTTCACAAGTCAATTCCATGCATTCCATACATTTATCATGTATTTATCCATATTTAATCATCATTTTTCTATGCATTTCTCAAAATAACCCAGGGCTCTGATTCGGCATGCTGAATCCTGTTTCGGTATGCCGAAATCCCCTGATTCAGCATACCGAAGGGGGGCTTCGGTATACCGAAAACTCCTGATTCGGTATACCGAAGAATTTCGGTATACCAAATCCCTATCAAATTTATCAGTCCCTGCCAAATCGGTCGACCGAACTTCTCCGGTCGTCCGATACCATAACGCAGGGTACCGCCTGGGAGCATTTCGGTATGCCGAAACCAATTCGGCATATTGTTTTCTGCTGTTGCAGAAAACTCCCTAGGTCACCGTCACCCTTTTCTTCTCCAAAGTGAGAGTAAGGATCGGACCCCCCATACATGCCACAAAAATTACCAATAAATTATGAGGTGTAGACCTCCAAGTCTACTCCAAAACCCCTCAATCAAAACATGAATCCATTAAACATGTTGTTCTATGAAAAATCACCTAGGCACAAGACTCATTCAACACAACTGTAGCATGCTTCACATTAACTATCAAAATCCCATAAAATTAGCCATGAATCGACATCATATGACCACAAACACATGATTCAACACATTCCCAACATTTTCCTCATTTTTGCATGATTTTTTTAACATGATTTTCCTTGATTTTCCCTCTAAACCCAACATGCCTCAACCAAGGAAAGAAATAGAAGGAGGAACGTGTACCTGGCACCGGTGAGCTCCACGCGTGCTCGACGTGCTCCGGCGAGGCTTGATGCAAGCTCTCCTCAGCTCGCACAACCTCCTTTGGGCACGAAGTTCCTCTTGCACGCAACTCACCCCAGACTCTCCTTCCCACGGCCTGTCGTTCCCCAACATAGCCACTGCGCCTCCTCTTAACACCCCCGACGCCTGCCATCCCGGAATCCCGCCGGCGTCCACCAGCTACGCGTAGCTCTGGACGGAGGGGACGGAACGAGCAGCTTTCTCCCCCGCTAGGTTTCACGAGATCCGGAGAAGTGGGTGCGGGTCACGGGCACCGTTGGCTCTCCTCACATGGGGGTTGGGCTCCTTTGACCAAGTCCAACCCCAAGCCCAAGTGGGTCCACCACAAACACGGGTCCCAATGCAGAACAGACCCACAAGTCAAAGAAAACACACCACAGGGGAGAAACCAAGGATACAAAACACAAAGGAAGCCCACAGCCAACAAACACAAATTGGATTTACCATTAATAAACCATACACAAATAATTATAAGAAATTTCATAGTTTATATTAAATGGAAAATCAAAGTACAGATGTTACACCAACAAACCCCCACACAATCTAGAAACAACAGATTATCCATTAGTTAACCATTTATATAATATCACAATTAATTACATGATTTACAATTAAAAATCATATCCAGCATCCACACCAATCTATCCATATGGTGGAATAGACCATATCCACTTCCTACGTACATTTAACAGAGAAGAAGCCATCATTAGCCAGCATCCACACCAATCTATCCTCCTGTCCATTGGGATCCACAAATAATTCCTGAAAATTATTCCACATATGATCTAAAGACAAACAATCACCAGTAATGTGATCAACAATCAGGCTTTTATGCTGATAGACATCAACAACCGATGAGAGATCACCTACCATAGTACAACCAAACTAGTTAAAACGGATGCCATCCTTAGACCATTTATCCATCCAAAACGAGCAATTCCCTTTATCAAAAACCCACAAAGATTGATCAATAACCCAAGGAATAACCATCATCAAATCCCTCCACAGAATAGAAGCAAAAGTTTGCAAAGGCATAAACCATCCTTTATGTTGGATACCATACTTAGAGATACGGAACATAGTCCATAAAGAATTTTTCATGAGAAGTTTCCAATAACTCTTGATTTTGAAAAAGAGATGAACATCCTCCAAATGCCTAATACCCAAACCCATTTCGTGGAAGGGAGACGTACAAAACTCCCACCAAACCCAAGGGCATCGTTTTCTCCGTCGTTGTGGCCCAGTAAGAAATCATGAAATAAATGTTCCAAATAGTTCAAGACAAAAGAGATTTTTAAGACTGCCAGAATATAAGCCTACCTGCCATAGATAAAGATCTTGAAGCCCAACTATCAATTCTTCTACGTACTTTCTCAATTAAAGGCTGAAAAAATTGGACTGTAGACCAACCCCCAACAATAGGAGCCCCTAAGTACATCAAAGGCCGAGAAGCTTTAGAAAAACCTGTGTGCATTGTTTAATAGCCTCTTTTCTCACATCTGGTTTACGCCAAATATAAATGCATTTATTTCTACCCATCCTCTAACCAGAAGAAACTTCGTACGTAACAATGAAGTCCATTAAGTTCCCAATGGAATTACTAGCAACTCTACAGAGAAGTAATGTATCATTAGCAAAGAATAAATGAGAGGGTGCCAGACCTTTACCTGAAGTGGAAAATCTCTGACACAATCCCCACTCAAACAAAGCCTAGATAACTCTAGAAAACAGACAATGTCTCATTGTCACAGTGGCTGAGAGAACTTTAAACTCGCCACAGGATTCCGGATTCGAATCCTAGGACATGCATAAAAAAATTCACCTCTAACTATCTCAACCGTTAACAAAAAAAAAACTCTAGAAAACACCTCCTGGGTTAAAATAAATAAAGAGGAGACAAAGTGTCGCCTTGCTTAAGACCTCGGGAAGATCTAAAGAAGCCCACCTACTTACCATTAATAATAGTAGTGAACTCGTATAATCTCCACAAATCTTTCTAAAAAGTCAAATTTTCTAAGGACAACAAAAAGGAAAAGCCACTTCATTCTATTATAGGCTTTCAACTTGTCAAGCTTGAAAACAACATTGCCACATCTACATTTTCTATCAAAATCAACAATAAGCTCCTAGTCCAGTTGTAAGTGATCAAATATGTCCCTACCTTTAACGAATCCTGCCTGCTCCACACTAATAATTTTAGGAAGAAAAGGAACCAATCTGTTATTAAGGATCTTCGAACAAATCTTAGACGCCACATTCACTACACTGATAGGACAGAATTGAGAGAAGCTGACTGGATGCTCCACTTTAGGGATGAGACAGATCAAGGAAGTAGAAACACTCTTGTGCATAAGCTTGCCCACATAAAAATACTTACTAAATCAAACAAGTCCTTCTTAATTACATCCCAAGCTGCATGATAAAAAGAAACAGGAAAACCATCAGGACCAGCAGCCATCCCCTCTACCAAGGATTTTAAAGCAGTGGGAATTTCCTCCATGTCCAAGATTCTAGTTAAGAAAATCGAATCTCCATCAGAGATCAGCATGGGAATATTCTCTAGAAGGGTTTCATCAAGTAAACGTCCTTCCGACGTGAAGAACTTCTTGAAGAAACCAACTCCTACATCTTGAATAGCATTTACATCCTACAGCCAATTACCCTAGTAGCCTGGATAGTGCTACGATGCCTCCTCTGCTTAACTGTATTATGAAAAAACTTGGTATTTTTGTCTCCATCCTTTAACCATTTGCAACAGGATTTTTGATACCAATATTTCTCCTCCCTACGAAGAGCATTGTCCAGATTGCTTTGGGCCACCATGAACTCTTGCAAATTTTCATCATTGTAATCACCATCCAACATGTGTTGCACAGCGGCAAGCCTCTCCTCAACCACTTTAACATTAACAAACATATCCCCAAAATGCTCTTTATTCCACATCTTAAGATCCTCTTTGAGTCTCCTCATCTTGAGAAACCACCTGAAAGACATGTCACCCTCATCCACAATGAACCTTTCCTAGGAACTTCTGATAATCATCATACAATCATCATCATCAAGCCACACGTCCAAAAACCTAAAAGGACGTAGCCCAAAAGACTCCACCCTTTGAACAGTAAGCAATAAAGGAGCATGATCGGAATTGACTCTGGCAAGATGAGAAACACAAACCTTGTAATCCAGAAGCGAGCTAGACATCAAGTAACGATCTAATCTAGCAGATATCCTAGCAGACCCCAGTTGATTATTGCACCAAGTAAAAGGGGAACCCACATAACCATCATCCACAAGAGAACAAGATAATAGACATTCTCTAAAGTCCTCCATTTGAAGTTGTCTAGGAAATCTCCCTCCCTTCTTCTCCGATGGGTAAAGCACTATGTTGTCACCGGCCACAAACCAAGGAGTATTAAAATTCATCTACTTGATAGAGTGCAAATGATCCCACAGACCAACCAGCATGGCAACTAGCATACACAGATGAAAAAAGCAAAAAACTGTCCTCAATACCATCGTGCAAAGAGAAAGTGATAACCTGAGCATCAGTAGCAACCACATCCAATGTAACAGCCATTCTCCAGAAAGGCCAATTTTTGCATCACCCACCTCATTAGCAATGAAAAAATCAAAACCTAACTGATCTTTTATGCCTTCACCTCTTTCAACAAGAAGGAAAGGTTCAAGAATAGCTAACACCATAGTACTATGCATCTTCACTAGATATTTTAATCTCCTCATAGTGGGTCGATTGCCCACCCCTCTAGCATTCCATATGACACTCTTCATTAGATAACACATCAAAGGAATTACAAATAACAAAAGAATGAGACTTGCTACGAGTGAGAGGCCCCCTCCTTTTATCAGTATCAACAACTCTAGCCTCCACTTCAGATTTTCTCGACCTGCCCTGCCTCCCTTTTGGGAAAGAAGCCCCTTCCAACAAATATGGGCAACTTCCTGAGAAACAACAACCTCCAAACTCCTCATCATGTCCCCCATTTCCTGACCTCTCCAGTGCCAGACAAAGCTACCTTGTCCTCGATATCATCTTCCTCACGCCTCTCGCCCATATCAAACGAGACACATTGCATCCATCTTCAAAAGCCGCATCACCAGCAGTACCTTCCGTCGCTAAACCCACCTCCCTCGGCAGATCCTCCCAATCAATGTCCACTTCTTGAAAGATAGCAGTAAGCATCCCACTCACCAAAGGATCCTCTTCCCATGCGTACTTTGGCCTCTCAACAACCACCAGATCCTTCTTTAGCTTTTGAAACACTATGGAAATTGGGATATCAGCATGCTCAATTATGGTAAGAACCTCCTTCAGCTCAAACCTTCTCCTAGTGGGCTTCCATACTTTCTTGGCTTTATTCCTCCTTTCCTTGAACTTAGCATTCTCAAGCGTGGGACCAAACCCACCACTGACCTCCAGTTTACCTTGCTTCCGTCCACCTTTGTCACGCTCTAGATTCCTCCTGCCAAATGAGAAGTTATGGCCCATCTCCTTACAACCGGTACAAAACTCCAGCCTATTCTCCAAGTTAGCCGACTGGAACTGCCCTCGAGTTTCAGTACCCACATATATCTCAGTCGGATAATCCTTTGAGAGGTCAAGGTCAACGCAAAACCTAGCACACGCTATCGTAGAACCAGAGGAAGTAGGTGTCGCAATAGAAAGCAGAGGGCCAAAAGCTTTTGCCACTGTTTGGATGAAGCCAGGTTTATAGTAACAATGTGAAAGACCAGGCATCACCACCCACACTGGTGCAACGGAGCTTTCCATCCTTGGCCAAAACCACGACGACCAGTGGAACATTTTAATCGACTACCCCATCATAACCCACCATTCTCTAGTGTTAATCTTAATGAAATCTGCTTCCATATTGAACTTAACCAGAACGTGACGCCAATCAATAACATTAACAGTAGTCCCTCCTCTAATACCCCAGTTCGAGAGGCACTTAAGAATATCATTAACAGAGAGGTGCAAGGCAAATAACTTGAAAACAAAAGCATACTTGAAAGGCAGGGATATTCTGGCAATCTCAACATTAGATAAGATAACTGTTGATCGGCCAAATTTCGAGCTTAACTCCGTGAACGAAATATCATCATCCCCCACTCTACCACCAGTCGTAACCAAAGCGTACGATCAAACCCCAGAGCTCTGAGCACCCCTACCATCATCCTCCTCAGCAGAGGCCATCCCAAAGAAGATCACAAATCAAGAACCCAACCGCTACTGCAATAAGAAGAAAGCACAGAAGAAAAGAAAGCACCAGAACCGATACTCCTCGCCAAGAAACTGAAGCCAATCCACTAACCGAAGAAGAATTAAGTGACTTCCAATAAAAATATGCAAGAAAACCGAGAAACCTGACGTCCAGGAACACTGGAACCCTAGCACAGTAGGAAGAAGAAGCCCCAACCACCTAAAGAACACGTCATGCCTAAACGAACTGATTATAAACTTGTAGATTCATTTCTAGTTTTTGACTTGCTTTTGTAAACTTGGGATTGGAAAGTAGATGTTTTTTAAGTTATGGATTGTTGATGCGAGAGAAGAGAATGTAATATGTTAAGTAAGGGTTTTCACCTCAAAATGGGTCAAAATAGCATGAGGTAAAATAACTTATAGCTAATGGATCTTAATCCTAGGGTTAATATGAAAACTATCCTTTTATTAATACTGGTTTTGTGTTTTCGAAGATAATGAGAGAGAGAGACAATAGTTAATTAATTATTGTTTTTGAATAAAGTGTAGCTATAATAATAATTGTTCTTATTACCAATGATTTTAGAAATACGAAAGGTTTTACACGTTTTTCAATATATAGGTGTTCTCTAATGGAATGTTACTGGCATAACTGCTATTCTTCGTCTCTTTTCATTATTACGTCGTGGTTTTATAGTTATATTGTAACTTTTTCTTTCGTTCCATTTTTCTATTGTAACTTATTTCAATTTTATTATATTTAGGAAGACAACAACTAAAACTACTGAAGAAATAGAAGAAAATGATGAAATTTGACATACATAGTTCATTGATCTGACATGAATAAAGAATACTGATAGTTATTGTTTCTTCTTATTTTCTTATTTTCTTTTGATAGTTGTTGTTCCTTTTTATTTTCTTATTTTCTTTTGTGTAGTTACTCGTCCTTTAACTTATGTATGTTACTCATCTTTTAAGACAGTAACATATAACCTTTCAAAAAACTTGTTTTGGTGTTGTAAACTTACCCATTTTATAACTTCCCAGTCTTTTCTATAAACACGAAGGGAATTGTAGTCCCTAAAATCATATTTTTTTACAAAAAAACTATAAAATGAAAAAAATTTCCATGGAAAACTCTTTCAGTTAGTTACAGAACATTACTTGATTGATTTTTTTTTATTTTTTAAAATGAAAACATTTTTCCATGAAGAGTATTTTTCTATGAAATGAAAACTTTTTTCCATGAAAAACTCTTTCATTCAATTGCGGAACATACAAGTGTTAGTTTATCTTTTTAAAATAAAAACTTTAAAACGAAAACGTTTTTCCATGAAAAGGTTTTTTCATTGAAACAAAAACTTTTTTCCGTGAAAAACTCTTTCATTCAATTGCGGAACATACAAGTGTTAGTTTATCTTTTTAAAATAAAAACTTTAAAACGAAAATGTTTTTCCATGAAAAGGTTTTTTCATTGAAACAAAAGCTTTTTTTCTATGAAAAACTCTTTCATTCATTTGTGAAATATCACTTGAATGTGGTTATTTTTTTATTTTTTAAAACGAAAACATTTTCCCTAAAAGCTTTATCAAAACAAAAACTTTCCCAACAAAGTGTTATCAAAACAAAAACTTTTTCTTTTCAAAGCAAAAGGAGGGCAAAGCCCTCAGGTTTGTATATATATAGGATAAACAAAATACAAGTTCAGAAATACATGTTCAAACCAGCCAATAAACAAAAAATGGCAGCGCAACTGCATCGGCAATAGATTAAAAAAAGAGCCAAATACAAGCACACATCATCAAAAAATTCCCAACCCAAATTGAACAAAACCACACATGAATGAAGAAACCATCTTGTAATCCATTGACACACAGCAATGCTCAGCAACCATGATCCACCATCCTAGATCAAGAACCACCTCTACGCAAGACATGGTGTGAATGCACATCCTACCAAGCAGAGGTGATAGCAGAACAACAAGGAACCAGCAAACAATAAAACAACCACATAGCATAACCAAGGGAACCAAAGCAAGGCCAAAACATGAGACTGTAAGCCTCACACATAGAATGCAACAAAGATGGGGGAAGGGAGTCGTGTCAAGCCCATGGAAACCGACAGAGATGGCCCCCCCAAAAGGAACAAGTTTGTGATCAAGGTGGGATTCTAGTCGAGTAGGCATTCTAGTGGCAACGTCTACAATGGTGAAGACAAGTGTCAATGATGTCAGGCTTCCCTTGACCCTCCTAACCAAGCTGACAATGTCGGGAAACTTAAGAACTGTAACGTCCCTACCCCAAAGGTGCTACCCAACTACATCATCAACTCACAATTATAATAATATCAATAATTAAAATAACGAGAAAAGTACCTAAGGCAAGCTACCTAGATCTGTGTCTGACTAGTGGCTTCAGAATACACACACCAGCATTGAACTGCACTCCAAACATTGTACTTGAAAACCAAAGCAAAACAAAAATACACGTGAGTGACGTCAAGTCACCCAGTATGCGTCCAACCATGACCAAACTACAAGAAAATTCAAAATCTTGATTAATACAACACATAGCCTAAAGCCTCAGTAAAAACACATAACCAGTTTACAGACACTTGGAATCCTCTTTCCAAAATCATGTCATTTATAAACCATTTTCTTCCTCAAATCACATGCATTTTAAATCATAATGCATTTCGAGAAAAACCATATTCTCAACCAGATCTAGTCCAAAACCACATGGCCACACATGGCTCAAAATACAAGCACGCATTGGCTGGCAATTGATTCAAACCACGAGTTTCAACTCAGTTAGAATATGGCTAAAACCACTGGCTAAAACACAGTCTAATTCCAACTCAAAATCAGACACATATCTGTATTATTAGCTATGAATTTCAAAGACGAAATTCTCTTAAGAGAGTAAGATGTAACATCTATCATGGAGTTATATCCATAAATGATATATCTTGTATTTGAGACTTTGTTATGTAATCTAGATAAACTAGGTCTTAATGTTATTGGAGACCTTATTGATGTGTGTGTGTTTCTGATTTGGGTCATGTTTTCTCTTTGACTCTATTCAATAAGGGTCAAGTGAATAGAATAGGCAGCTACCGTTGGCGTGAGGACCAAGCGAATCTAGTTAGCGGGTACTATAGGCACGAGTGGCCAAGGGAGATTACCAACACAAATTACTAACACATAGTTCTGAATACAACAAAACTGCAATAGAAATACTGTGAACTGTGCCTACTGCCCCACTTTTTCTGCTGACTCTGCCACCTAATGCCTGCTCCACTTGCAATGCCGATGTGCCTACTGCCGCCTCACCTGCTGTGCCACAGAAAGATCCGCTGGAAGACTCAGAGGCTATCGATGGCGAGAGGACTCTATATAAGAGCCCGACTTCTCCTATGTCAAGGCACAGATGAGAAAGAGAGTAGAGAGAGTGTGTAGAGAGCTGAGAGAGAAATGAGAGGTGAGGTGGGAGAGAAAGGGAGGAGTTCTACCAGTTATGTCATCAGAGTTGCCCACTGAAGATCAGTCGATAGAAGTGGGCTGTTGCCTAAGGGGACTATCAACAGAGGCAGAGATCTGCATTGTCGGAGGGCATCATCGGAGGTGAGGGCTCGCTAAAGAAGAAGAGTAACATCGGAAAACCCAACTATGTACACGTTCCCCTTCCATTTCTCCTTAAAATCATGCCTAGAATAGTTGGAAATGGGTGGCTAAGCATGTTTTGATAATCAGTAGCAAATATATGATGTTTTCCTAAGATTTTATAAGGTTTTGTAATGGATTTTCATGCCATCTAAGTTTATGGTTTACTGTAAATGACTGGTGCGCAGCTGGTAGGCGAGACCTACCAGCACAAGTTGGCAATGAGAGGCTACGACACGATGGAGTTGTGCGAGCGCCTAGCAAGAATGGCTGGCGCAAAGTGTAGATTTCAATATATACAAGCTGCATGTTTTCAGTGGTTTTTGAGAATGAATGCTTAAGAAATGCATGGAAAATAAGTATGAAATGGTTTTTATGATAATGAAATGCTTTAATGATTAGGAAATACTTGCAGAATACTTATGTGAAAATAAATGACGAAATATTTGTAAAATGCATGGAAATGGTTTTTGATGAAGAAAAAGTTTTGAAAAGGGTTTTTAAAGAAATGCATATGTTTTAAAAGGTTTTTCGAGGTTTTGTAGGAACTACATGGATTGACAAATCGTACCGACAAAGGGTAATTAGGCCTCTGAATAGTCAGGATGCGTTCTAACCTATGATTGCCGAGTTTGGTCTGAGTGAGCATCGTGACTGTGTGTTGTAGTACTACAGAACTCGGGGTGTGGTATGTAGGATCTAAAGGCCTCTCTAGAGGTGGGGGTGAATAGAGAATTTTAAATTTCAGAATTACTTTGCCTACTTTTTATAATTTAATAGTAAGTACAGACAATGAATATCATTAACTAATATTAATCAAGATTTCTACTGATGCAACAAGTAAACATACAA